>MCJB01001819.1:17239-33252 GCA_002018475.1 Nicotiana obtusifolia
TTGTGAAAGAGAAGAACCTAGGGTTCTTCTCAATTTCAAGAAAATATGAAATTGGGGATTTAGGTCGATTTGAGGTCGAATTACGACAAATCTTATATGGGTAAACTCGTGAAGGGACAAGGAACATATAATTTTTGAATTTTGAAAACTGGGCCCGGGGCTCGGGTTTTGCTAAAATTGGGAATTTCTTAGTAAATTTGATTATTTCCGTTTGGGTTTTGTTCCCATAGCCTAATGTAACGTAATTATTATGAAATTGGTTAGATTCGACGCACGTGGAGGCCAATTCAAAGAGCAAAGGTGCCGCGGGCTAAGGATTTAGTCGGTCAGAGGTGAGTAATGATAGTAAATAATGCTATGAGGGTTTGAAAACCCCGATTGCACCTAGTAGTGCTTTAATGAAGTGGGGCACACGCTCGATGACGAGCGTGGGGTGGTTTACTACTGGGGATTGTGACTTGGTCCGCCCCGGTTAATGGTTTTACTATATAACTGTTTGAAATTGATTTGATATTATATTGATTTGGGCTTTTAGTCATATTTGGGCTTCACGCCAGTTATGTAAACCCTTCAGGGGTATTTAAAATGCTTTGAATCATTATTTGAACTTGGTTTTGGAAAACTAAATGATGTTTTCAAATGATTGTTATATATGGATCGGGAGGCACGCCGCCACGAGATATGACATAGCGCTTGGGCCGCTAAAGCCCCTTCCGGAAGTCTGAACCACCCACAGTGAGCGTAGGATTCCCATCATGATGACCCAGTTGGTAACAATGACAATTGTGGGTCACGGTTGGTAACAATGACAACCAATAATGAAAGATAGTACAGTTGGTAACAATGACAACTGTAGGTTACAGTTGGTAACAATGACAACTGATAACCGGAGATGGGTTGATAATACAGTTGGTAACAATGACAACTGTAGGGTTACGGTTGGTAACAATGACAACTGGTAATCGGATTTTGAAAAGGTTTTACTGTTGTAAATGATGTTAAGCCCGAGGGGCATGTATTTGAAAGGAGTTTCTACCTGACTTTACACATGGTTACCATTTTAATGATTTTTTTTTTGTGCATTATGTGATTTCTTACCTTCAGTCTTTATTTACATTTATTACTCACTGAGTTGGAAGTACTCACTTTACTCCCTGCACCATGTGTGCAGATTCAGGCGTTAGCGGTCCCGCTCCGAGGTACTGACTACTACTGCTGATTCGGAGCTTCGGAGATTACGAGGTAGCTGCTTGCGTCCGCAGCCCCGTGACTCTTTTCTTTTGTTGACTTTACTTCTTTCAAACAATTGTGCTTAAGATATTGTAATAGTTATATTATCTTTAGGCCTTCTTTAGTGGCTCATGACTTTGTGACACCCCGATCTGAGGGCTGTAGTCGGGATGGTACTTTATATATATATATTCTGAACTACCTTGTTGTTTATTTATTCTTGTTTTAAATTACATGGTTTAACTGTTTAAGAGAAGTTGTATTGGTTTGGCTTGCCTTGTCCTCAAGAGAGGCGCCATCACGACCAGGTTGAGATTTTGGGTCGTGACAGAGTTGGTATTAGAGCCTAGGTTACATAGGTCTCACGAGTCATGAGTGGGTTTAGTAGAGTCTTGCGGATCTGTACGGAGACGTCTGTACTTATCTTCGAGAGGCTGCAGAACCTTTTTAGGAAAATTCCATATTATTGAAATTCTTATCGTGCGAATTTGTTGTTCTAAGTACTAATATTATTATTATTCTGTCCTCTCACAGATGGTGAGACCACGAACTACTGGACGAGTGAGACGACCACCAGTACCACTCATTGAGTTCATTATAGGCCGTAGACGCGGACGTGGTCGTGGTATAGGTGGAGTAACGAGGGCAGCACCTATTGATCCACCAGCTGCCCCAACCCAGGAACAGACTCCGGCAGCCCCAGATCAGGCATCAGCTGTGCCTGCAGCTATCCCAGGTCTTCAGGAGACCTTGGCTCAGATTCTGAACGTGTGCACTGGCCTAGCTCAGGCGGTTTCAGCCACTACAGCTGNTGACTTTACACATGGTTACCATTTTAATGATGTTTTATTGTGCATTATGTGATTTCTTACCTTCAGTCTTTATTTATGTTTATTACTCACTGAGTTGGAAGTACTCACTTTACTCCCTGCACCATGTGTGCAGATTCAGGCGTTAGCGGTCCCGCTCCGAGATACTGACTACTACTGCTGATTCGGAGCTTCGGAGATTACGAGGTAGCTGCTTGCGTCCGCAGCCCCGTAACTCTTTTCTTTTGTTGATTTTGCTTCTCTCAAACAATTGTACTTAAGATATTATAATAGTTTATTATTATTAGGCCTTCAGTAGTGGCTCATGACTTTGTGACACCCCGATCTGAGGGCTGTAGTCGGGATGGTACTATATATATATACATTCCGAACTACTTTGTTGTTTATTTATCCTTGTTTTAAACTACATGGTTTAACTGTTTAAGAGCAGTTGTATTGGTTTGGCTTGCCTTGTCCTCACGAGAGGCGCCATCACGACCAGGTTGGGATTTTGGGTCGTGACAGATAAAGTAACTCCAAATCTTTGCATCGATATAACTCCAAATTTAAGTTTTGTTACGTTTCGGGCCTCACGCGGCATTGCACCAGTTAAATTACTAGAACTCAAATAAAGAGAAACAAGACTAGGGAGATTGAGAACCCATTTGGGAATAGAAGAAATAAAGTTGTTCACAGAAAGATCAAGTGTTTCGACTGAAGAAAAATTATGTTGAAGTAGAGGTGGTATCTGATGAAGACCACAATTATGTAAACGAAGCTCAATAAGAGAAGGAAGCATGTTAATGACCTGTAGCCAGTTAGTTGCTTTGTTGAGATCCACACTAGAAATATTCAAGTTCTCAAGATTGAAAAGACTTGGCAGCCACTCAAGGTTATTGATCCTTAGATCATAGCTTGGTTCGTACAAATCACGGCCTATGTGTAGCTCAATCACATGACGAGTCAGACTGTGGCACTCAACTCCTTCCCGTTGACAACAGTCTTTTCCAACAATCCAAGAAGAGAGAAAATTTGTGGGATCATATATTTCTTTCTTTAGAATCTCCAACACTTGTTGCTCATTTTTTCTGCAAATGTCAGTACAAACACTAAACTTGGCAATTGTCAAAATGAAAAACAAGAAAAAACAGAATGTTTTTTATAACACCTTCATGATGTGCAAAGCTTTAGACCAGAAACTGAAAAGTATGTGTTAAATAGCTGTTCTAGAGAAGAGACTTACTTGTAAATACTAAGGGCCTTGTGTAATAATTACTATTTACTCACTAGCCCCTATGCAACTAGTATACAAAGGGGGTTATTCATTTGTAACTCACCAAGAAAAGTAATCAAGTTCTCTACAATAAAAAGCTTCTTTTGACAATTCTCCTGTGTTCTAACATTCCTTAGCGATCTTGAGTGTAGTAACGTGAGCAACTCGTGCAAGATCATGAGCGAGTTGTCAAGTGTTGCACGTGTACTTAGTTAACACTAAGAACGTGAAAAAGTGGTATCAGAGCAAAGGTTGCAACTAAGGGAATGGTGAACGACGGAGAAATTAATGTTGCCAACACCCAAGCAAACGTCATCCAGGATACTGTTGGTAAGAATGGCCATAACAAAAAGAGGAATACCACCAACAAGAGCCAGGAGGTGCCGCCCAAGATTATGCCAAACGAGGGACTTACATCCCAAGAACCATCTGTTATTGCGGTGAGTGAGGATAAAGTAGAGGTCCTACTGGAGGACATCTCGCGCGGTGAAGAGTGGGTGATGAAGGTGAACGACGGGATGGACGCCATCGAGATCTTTGGCCAGTGCTTGGAGTAGGTGTAAGGCACCCTTAGCATTCTTGAGGGACACGCTCTTGAGGAGATTGAGAGTATCTGAAATGACTTGGAGGTGCGCACGCATGCCGAGATGGAGCTAAGACAAACCATCACTACTTTGGAGTGCAAACTCATGGAGGCAATTCGCACTATCGATGCCATGAAGTTTAAGATAAAGGAACTCGAGGAGCGTGTCAACGCTGGCGTGATCAAGGCAGACAGCAATGTTGTTGTGACGAGGGAGGCCAAGATCGAGGCTCCCGAACCCCCGGTGTTCAAAGGTGTTCGTGATGCACAAGAAGTGGAGAACTACTTCAAGCACGGTAGAGTGAGGGACGATGAGGCTAAGATCAACACCGCCGTATTGTACCTCACAGAGATTGTTGCATTATGGTAGCGTCGAAAGTGTGCTGACATAGAGAAAGGGCTATGTAAGATTGAGACGTGGGAGCAGTTGAAGAAGGAGTTGAAGAAGCAATTCTACCTAGTGAATGTGGTGTATGAAGCTAGGAGGAAGCTAAGGGAGCTCTGACAGATGGCCAAAATTTGGGAGTATGTGCGCGATTTACTACCTTAATGCTGCAAATCCCGTTGTTGTCCGAAGAAGATTCCCTCTTCTACTTCATGTATGGGTTGCAAAATTAGGCAAAGCAGGAGTTAAGAAGACATCAAGTAGCCAATGTGGACAAGGCCATAGCGGTAGCCAAGTCGCTTGTTGACTTCAAAATGGAGCCTGCCAAGCCCAAAGAAGGCAACGTCGAGAGGGATGAGGAAGATCATGACGAGGACAATGGGAAAGACATTGCCGAGGTATACAAGGGTAATGGAAAGGGGCCATCCCATAAAGGACATGGGTCTAAGAGAAACTGCAAGGGTACGGAAAACGGTAGCGAGTACGTGCCTAAGAGAGAGTGCTACTTCTGTAAAGGATCACATCAGGCAAGTGAATTCCTAGAGTTGGGGAAGCTTGCAGCAATGATCGGGAACTTTGCTCAGGCACACAAGGGGGACACAAGAAGGACCGCCTGCATTGGGGGGTTGTCCTTGGAATCTAAGTCGAAAGTAGGGGATCCCAAATCTTGGCGCCATGCAAATGGAGCATGGTGGCAGCAAGAAAAGTTTGGCGGACATAGTTGAAGTGGATGGCGATTTACAAAGTGATGGCACGTTATCAGAATTAGATGATTCACCAAACAGTGTGTTCAAGTTTTCCAGCAAGGCTGGGACCACACAGGGCAAATAGGGAGTGGAAGCATGGACTCGATGCTTGAGAAGCTACTAGACTTGTTCGAGTCATGGGGAGATTCAGGCCAAGAGCAAGGAGAGGCATCCGATGGGCGGATAATCGACGCTATCATTGCTAGACATCCAAAGTACAAGAGGGGCAAGAAGAAAGGTGACCAGTACCTTGTGACATGGGAAGGCGAACTGCTCCATAGAGCATCATGGCTAATGGACAAAGATCTCCGGCAACACCAAGGCAAGGTGCGCGCGTACGTGTCGATGCTTTGTGCCGAGGGCGGCACAAAATTGGGTGGGGGAGAGTGTCATGACCCGTCACATCATCATGCCATGTAGCTGCCATTTGATATATATTAATGGCACGTGGAAGCTTGCGTACGAAATAGACTAGCACATGTGGGAAGGTTCTAGAGAAATATAGAGATTTCTCATGGAAGACCTTAGAACCCTATGGAATTGCTGGAAAGTCCTTAGAAGATTCTAGCTATGTAGAATATTCTAGAGAAGGGACTGACTTGTAAATACTAAGGGCCTTGTGTAATAATTATTATTTAGTCAATAGCCCCTATGCAATTAGTATATAAAGGAGGTTATTCATTTGTAACTCACCAAGAAAAACAACCAAGTTCTCTATAATAAAAAGCTTCCTTTGGCAATTCTCCTGTGTTCTAACATTCCTTAGCGATCTTGAGTGTAGTAAGGCTGACTTGGCATAGCAGGAACGTGAGCAAGTCGTGCAAGATCGTGAGCGAGTTGTCGAGTGCCGCATGTGTACTTAGTTAACGACTAAGGACGTGACATATAACAAAATTATTATATAACTCATAATAATTTATAACTTAAGCTTATTAAAATTATAAATAGAATGGTCCTTTTATAAATTTATCACAAAATTTATGATGTTAATTATAATCGAATGCGTATTAAGTATATATTTAAGTTACATTTAATAAGTGGTAAATAGATAATCTTTTAGGAGTTCGTTATATAATTTGCCTTGCTTTTAATAATTATCAATTTTTATATTATCTGCATTGAATTATATATTTATAAGGTTTTCACCATTTTTATTCTCGATGTCTAATAGAATTTTTGAAATTTAATTGCTATTAATAAAATTATTGATTAGAGCAAATTAATTTTTTTTTTTTTATTCTACTCATCCTTTTCATTATTAAACATCGTCAAATTATATGCTTGATTACCAATTTTATTTTGAAATAGAATTTAGTTATTACATAGGTAAGTTTATAGATAAATATATCAGAAAAGAGAAAAATATCGTGATATACTAAAAGTATAAAAAAAAAAAAAAAAAAACATAAAAGAGATAATGTTGATAGTATGGAGGTTGAAATAGGCATTTTAAAAAGGAGAAAAATCTTTATAGCGCCATGGCATTTGTGTGGCTATAAAAGCTTCTCCTTAAGGGTAAAGTTGGTAAAATTAAAAGTTTAAAATTGAATTGTTTCCAAATATAGAAATGTGTCGTTCTTTTGGACCAGACTAATAAGGAAAGTCCGTCATTTAAACTGAACAGAGAGAGTACAATTTATGAGTACGAGTCTAAAGTACAAAATAACAACGTGAATATATCTATATTGTAATATACTTTTTTCCTTCTCTTCATTTTTCCAATTAAATGTCTAAATAAATATTTTTTGTTTTTTTTCTTTTATATGGCTTACTACCTTTTTGTTTTTATTCTGCTTTTAGATAGCTTCTTGGTGAGATAAGACTTGGAACGCCACGTCTTGCAACTCAAATATCTTGGGAATATGCCCATGCCATCACAGAAATGTGTTAATGCTTGAACCTAACGTCTTATCAGCACCTTAGAACGGCCCTGGACTCGCCTAATGAAGCCAAGTGATGAAAATGACTCTTGTCGCCCTGTTGGTTCTTGGTATCCATCTCTATATTGCCCCAACCTGATGAAGTCTACAAATGAAGCAAAAGATTAGAAACTAATCTTTCTTTAGCTGAAATTTTGTGATTGTGAATAGAACAACTAACAAAGGATCCCCTTTTCATTTTTAAAGTGTAATCAATCAATTCGTTATGAATCTATAAAACTATTAATAATTGAATAAATCGTATGTGCTGACCAAAGGTCTGAATCATTTGAAACCATTGTATATAGGCTGCATTCGCCTCCGCATGCACGATTCAGCAGATTATTTATTGATGATCATTTTTCATTGGATTTTTAGTCCAGATTATATGCAGGCACATTGTGCTGCTGGTAGTTTAGTTCCTATAGGCAAATGGCACAATAATTCCACTGAAGTACTCATAAGATGCAGTAACCTTTTCAGCACCGATATTGAAGGATTGCTTATAGGTGTTTGTAACACACAACGGAAGACAATAACAATCTTAGGAAGATCTTTTCGTGTTTAAAATTTATTTACATGTCAAAATCGGATCTAAAAAGTACCTGGTGAAGAGTCTCGTTCTTCGACAGTACGAATACTCTATGTGTATCTACACCAAGACCGATCCTTGCAATCAACTCTTTGATCAAGACCTACGTCACTTTTCCATGACCCTTTTTATAATATTACCTAAACCTTTTTCCCTTTTGTTAAGGTAGTGAATTACCTTGAGTTCAAATCTAGTTCAAAAAATAGACTTTGTAAAAAATTTATCCCATTCCTAATGGGATCATATGCACGTCGGTGGCAACTAGTCCTTTATGGACTTTAGTACGTGAATCCAATTTCACATTGGATTTCACTAAGAAATTTCCATCAACTTTTTAGTTAACATTTTATATAACATATCTCATATAAAATAAGTTCTAATTATATATACCACACACACACACACACACATATATATTAACCAAGAGATATAATTTAATTTTCTATTCCAAATAGAAAACTTCAATTTGTTCACAATATTAATTATATTCTCTATACTATCAAAGAATATAATAATATTTCATTTGGACTAATGCTTATTTATTTGTTTGACCAATTAAATTATATGATTTGACTATCAAATAATAAAGTAATTAATCCTTTAACAAAGATCAGAATACTCATTAGTGTGCGACCCCATAGGTTCAATACTAAGCCAATAGTAAATTAATCACATAAATATACTAATCAAGGGTGGTGTCTAGCAACACTCCTTAACGGCCGAATAGAATGAAGTATACAATTTACTCTCAAGAACCAGTAGAAGAATAATGTAGTAATTCTTTCCGTCCTAATAGCTCTAGGTCATCCTAGGATATGATTCAACTGTCAAATCCTAATAGACGACCAACTATGTGTTCATGTCAAATATACTCGACCATTGAATGATCTAAGAAACTCTTTTCTTCTTTTCATTCAATTGCTCTGGCCAAGGTCTTAATTTGATCGTTTATAATCCATGGCAACACGGAGCTTAAACTCATTATCAAGAGTTGACAGATTCCATCTTGATCAACCACTAATTTTACAAGCATTTCATCATACCCAATATCATTTCAACTATAAAAGCACAATAAATAACTTGTCAATTACTATGAGGTCAAAGAGAACTCTTACATCACATTCTTCAAGAGAATATCCTGCTGACAGTTCATGGCAATTCTAATCATTAGGAATTATCCAATGAGTCGGCTCAATAATCATATCTCTATATGCATCATCTATCCATGTGATTTAGTTAATAATCCTAGTATCAAAAACAAATTTAGATTAAATTATAAGAAACTCTACTCTCACTGTCATTATCTCCATCATGATGACAAGTCTCAAACTTTAATCAAATACCTTATCAAATTAATCAAGCAACTAATAATAATGATACAAGAATACCAACGGCCATATATATTTTAAGTGAAATAACATTCACATTGAAACTAAGGCATATCTACTATATCCCAAACAATTTCCACTTGCACCATAGCCAATCGCTCTTGTACTCTCTTCTCTCACAATTTCAGTATCAGCACATCAAAGATTGCCGCAATTTTCTCACCCAGTTTCATGCTGCAATTCAGTTGCTCACACTTTTAAACTCATAGATATAGGAAACTGGAAGCAATATTTTTGAACAGAAATAGCAGAAGCCAGATTTGAAAAAGAAAAAGATAGATGCATCTTGGGTTGATGTATAGTGCGACTTGTCAGATATATTGGACAGGAATTCTGAAGATCAATGGACAAAGGCCAATTGGGTAGAATAAATGGCAGAGGATTCAGAAGGACTTTCCTGTTGCAGAAAATCGTGACAAAAGCAAAATCAGAGCAAAGTTTGAAAATAACCTTCTTTATGTTAAACAACCAAAACTAATAACTTCAGCAGAGAAACCAGTCAATGAACTACATACTCAGAAGGAAAACCAAAGAACACTAGTCCTAAACCCAGTGAGCAACCAGAAGCTAAAGACTACTGCTGCTCTTTTGGTTGTATGTTACCCACTATGACAAAGTCTATCAAGAAGCTGAAGAATGAGACTAATCTTTATGTAGCTCAAATTAAGTTGGGATATTTGCATTTCCTCCCATATGATCGTGAATAAAATAACTTACAAAAGTACCCCATTTTCATTTCTAAAATGCAGTCAATCTATTTGTTATCGATCTAAAATGATCATTTGAATAAATCATAAATGCTAACAAGGTGAAATGATCTGCATCTCATGTGTGCTCATACAAAATGACAGATAAAGCAGAACAGGTCACAATAGAACGGAAAATGGGGCCAAGAAGCACAATATCTCTGCATCTCAGGCCTGTAACCATCAATGCAGCAGTTAAGAAAGAAGAAGATTACGCTGGCATGCCATTTAGTCAACCAAAATATGACAAGATTTTGTCAAATCCAAGACATCTGTGGCATTTCTTGTAATTAAGAACTACTAGAACTCCTCAAAAGATGCAATAACCTTTTCAGCACCAATGGACTTGTTTGGAGATTTAGTTTCCGTAGTTTCCATGAAAGGTTCAGTTTTGGAGATTTCATCTTCCAAGTCCGAGTAAGAGTTGCCTGAAACTGGAAAAGACATCAAAAGAATGTAGAGAGGTAAAGAAAGGCATTAGCTATTAGCTAAATCCTTTTGGCTCAAGATGTCAAAAGAAAGTAACAAAGCAAAGAAGGGTATTAGCTACTAGCTTACATATTGTTAAAGCAATATAAGCGACCTTGGCAGCATTCCTCTGCCTGTTTCTTGGACTTTGCAGCATCCTCATGAAAGACTTCTCCTTCAATTTCTACATTTGAGTAGGAAGGATGAATTTGGAAAAAGAGTGATAAATGCTTCTTCATTTTCTAAACGTCAAACAGTTTAGACAAAATTTCAATTTGTCAAAACAACAATAATATAAACCAGATACAGTAGAGATATACACGATAGGTTGACTATCTAGACGAAGAGTGTTTTACCTTTTGCAAGGAAACTTTTGCCAGTGTCATTAATGCAAGATGTGCAACAGAATCTTCTGCTTCCTCTGCAGTCTAGTATGCTCCAGAAGGACCATTGAACAATTCACCAGCCACTGCTGAGAGCACGGCTTAACTTCAGTATAGTTGCGAGTCTTGAGGCCACAATCAGGGTTAAACCAGAGTATATTGGTATCCTGCAAGCATCTTCTTGATTCTGTCAGCAATTTCATTGGTGGATGGAATCCTGGATGTCGTAAATCCAGGATGAATGCCAGTACCATAATTCATTCTCTCGCGTAACACGGAAAGTAGCTTCTCAGCTGACCTGGAGTTCTCAATGGTGTCACATCTGCTCTATTGTTACAATTTTGATTGATGTAATCAAGACCTTAGAAACTATCAAGAATAATGTTTCTAGAACAAATTCTAAGTTACAGGAAATTGTTATTGATATTCAAAAAGTTAGGAAACAATAATACCTCAAGATAAATAAATACCACCAAAAATGATAATCCTAGACTAATAATGTGCACAGATAAGGAAACTCGTGTTATTTCTCATATTAAGAGTGCAATAAAATATGATTCTGAACATAAAGCAGGGTGGCAAAAGAACTAAAAAAGAAAACTGGTGTACCTCTTCAATAAGCTAGCTTGGAAAGCTTAAGCAATGTTCTAAATTTTCATGCTTTCAGATTCTGCAATTCCATTGGATGTGATTTCTTTGGCCAACGTAAAAGGAAATTACATCATAGTGATAGTGATAAATAAGTGAAATAAATTTTCACTTACTTCCCGAGTGAAATTGTGGTATCATGTTAAGCAAAGAAGGATCCTTAGCTGTAACGTCTATTAGTAACTCTACAGTACTTGCATCAAACGAAAAGTCCCTTCCATTCATTTCCTCCAAAAAAGTGTTCATTTCACTAATTTTGCCACACTTGAGAAATCCTTGCACAATAACATTGTAAGTGCAGTTGTTTGGCGAACAACCATCATGCTCCATTTTTCTTAGCATATCTTTAGCTTCATCTAACAATCCTTCTTGACATAGTCCATTTATTATTGTAGTGTATGTAATCACAGTGGGAAACAATCCAATCAAAGAAAGCTTCTCAAAAATAGCACGAGCTTTGTTGAGCTGACCGCTTTTGCACAATCCGTCAATAACAACATTGTGAAGTTCAATATCAATATCTTCTCTCTTTTTTTCCAGCTCATAAAATAGCAACATAGCTTTCTCAACAAGTCCATTCTGAAAATAACCACGGAGCACAATCCGATAAGTGCATAAATCAGGTTTGAGCCTTGTAGATTGCATCTCAACAAAGAATTTTTGTGCAAAGTCAGTTTTTCCAACTTCAAATAGACCTTGCAAGATAGTACTGTAGATAACAATGTCAGGTTTCAGCCCACTTCGAGAAATTTCATGAAACAAATGCATGGCCTCATCCAATTTCTTCTTCTTACAGTATCCATTTATTAATATGCTATAGCTAAAAATGTCAGGCTCAATGCTCTTATCAATCATGGTATCAAAAATTCTCCTTGCTCTATCCATTTGACCGCATAAGCAATATCCATCAACTATCACATTGTAGGTGACCACATTTGGCTCTACACCTTTTTCGATCATGTGTCTCATTACCTCCTCAGCATCTTCAACTTTCCCCTCTTTGCATAGTCCATCGGTCACTATGGTCAAGGTTCGCACATTCGGATAAATATTAATATTTACCATTTCAGAGAACAAAGTCCTAACCTTTTCCCACTGACCAAACTTACATAAACCATCAATCAATGAATTATATGTGACAACATCCGGAGGAATGCCTTTTTGTTTCATTTCGTTCAAAAGGCTAATTGCAGCATCTAACATACTATCTTTGCATAGGGCATCTATAACAATGTTATAGATGTATCCATTGGGCTTAGTGCTTCCTTGTTCCATTACCCTGAGCAAATCGAATGTTTTTTGAGTATGGCCCATTTTGCTAAGCCCATTCATGACAGTGGAATACATGACTTCATTAGGCTCACAAATATTCTCTCTCACCAACTTTTTGAACAAGTTAACTGCATCTTTGATCTTCTTTTCAGCAAAGAGTCCCCTCAGTAAGGTGCTAAACGTGACAACATCAAATGGAATGCCCGTCTTCAAGTAAATGGCTAACACCGAAAATCCGCAGTCAGAACGGTGCATTAGGCAATAACTGTTGATCGCTATACTCAAGATGCCATCATTAATTGGGATGCCTAATTTCCGCATTTCTCGAAAAAGGGAAACAACAGAAGAGTAATGCTTTATATTTACCATAGTCTTTAATAATTTCGAGAATTTGAAAACAGAAGGAAGAGGCTGCGTTCTGACCATTCGACGAAAGAGAGTCAGAGCATCATCTAAGCACTTGACATTCTCAATATTGATATGAGAAGAAGAATAATCTCTGATAGTAAATGCCGAAATAGCAAAGGATGAGCTAAAGGAAATACCATTGCAAGAGTAACGCAGCAGAGGAATTCTCGTCATCTTCAATCTGGCGGATGCTCTGCACTATCTCGGTGTGCCCTAATTTTGCGGAACAACTACAGTTTTTCCTTTTCTTCACTTTTCCAATTAAAAAAATGCTTTTTTGCTTCAACTTTGCATTAAAAAACAAATTTGCCCTTAACTTTATATAATTACTAGTGTTAGAACCCCCAGGATGCACGGATAATTTGACAGAATATAGTATATACATTTTACAGAATATAGTATATACATTTTACGCTGTAGGTTAGAATTTTATTTTTTTTGTATTCTTCCTTTATAACTACTTATTTACGTGTATATGTATGATTTTTCTCATTATAATCCTAATTGCTTATCTCAAACACTCATTTAAGTAAGACATCAATTTAAGTAGCATTGTAATTGGCTGCTTGATTAATTCCTCGATATAATTGTTATGCCCTACAAGGTTGCCTGCTTGATTAGAACTTTTTATCGCGTTGATTTATTTATCATACTAAGGCTTGATATTTCTATAAACTCTTTTAAGTGTGTATAATTTTTTATAATTGAGTACTCAAAAGTTCTTGTTTTAACGGACTCTTTGACTCCAATCAAAAAATTATTATACTTCCTATGTTAATTGGTTCAATGATGCCCCCTAACTCTTTTATTATTTTCTTCTCCCTTAATTAAATTAATTAACCATGTATATTGTAACTAGTTAATGGTGTCATCTTAATTAAAAATTCTAAAATTTGATACTTTTGATGCCGATTTCCGAGCTTTCCTTAGGAGTGCTAATATAACTATAAGACGAACAAATGTTGTTAGCACACAACAGGCCGAGGAAAGCACTAGCGAAGAAGAAAGTGATAGTGACGAAGAAGACGACGACACAGGGGATGACAACCCTTGAGCTCTTTTTCAGTTTTTTTTTTCTCCTCTTATGTATTTTTATGCTTCTTAACTATGTTCCTTTAATATTATATTGCATTGTATTTCTATTATTCCCTTCATGAAAATAATTTTCTCTTAATTATGATATCTTTTTGCTAATACCAAAAGGGGAAGATATTATTATGGGAAGATTATAGGGAAGATTATGGTGATATGCATATATTAAGGGGGAAGCATTAATTAAGGTGGAATACTTTTTAACAATTGGTTGGAAATTTTTTTACAAGTAACAATTGGTTGGACATATTTTTTTAACAAGTAGTATTGAAAAGTATTTGAAATTTCTTTAAGAATTTCGTTTGAATCTTTTTGCAAAACGAATGCATATCCCGCCTTGGTTTGTCATTATCAAAAAGGGGGAAATTGTTGGAAAACGCATGCATGAAACCTTAACTAATGACTTTGCGTCTTGTTGTAGGTTTTGATAATCGACAAACTATCATTGACTAAATGCCGAGATTGCTATGGACTTTGTTGTGACTACAAGTCAAACTTTCAAGATGCGGGAATGCAAGTCAATGAATGGAACAAGTTGATGAAGCAAAAGGATTGAAGACCGAAGACGTTGTCTTAAGTCTTAATTTTGTTTTGAGTTTTAATGTTATCTTGAATCAACTCTTGTTTTTAAGAACTTGGCTCAAAGTCTTAAAACGTTTCAAATAAACATTGAAACATTTTCAAAACAATTGATTTTTCAATATAAACCAATTATTAATCAAATCGATGTTGGAACCAGGCCAACAATCGATTGTCAGGCTGTGACAATCAATTGTTAAACTCCAGTGGACTCCAACAATTGATTGTCAGGCTGTGATATTCGATTGTTTGGTTTTAGTAACTTTAACAATCGATTGTCAAGCTGAAACAATAGATTGTCAATGTTACTGTTGGGTTACAACGGCTAGTTTTTGTTAACAATCGATTGTGTGAAGTTAACAATCGATTGTTAGATACGGACAGAAGACTTTTTGTCCCTAAACTCTTGGTTAATTAAATGGGAGGCTAGCCAACCATTCCCAACGGATCTATGGGGTTTTTGGGGTATAAATAGACCCTCTTAAACCTCATTTAAAACACAACACTTCTCTATAAACATAAGATTTATTGCTTCAAGTTTTCATAATTATTCAAAGCTATTTTGAGCCATTTCTTGAAGATAAAAGTTGTGTTCTTGAGCTTATATTGTTTCACTCCATCTACTCTTTTGTGAGAACACTTTTGAGTGATCTTTGTGTTGTCCTACATCTTTGGAAGATTGTTCCTTGTTGTAGTTAAGGAAGAGCTTCTTCTTTGTTTGTTGACGAACCTTGTGTGACTCAAGTGTTCGTGTTGTGAACGGTTTGTTAGGCACCCGCAAGCTTAACGGAGATAGTGAAATACTCAAGAGAGTCTCTTGAGGAGTGGACTAGCTACAAGTTGTAGTGAATCACTATACATCTGTGTGTACGTTCTTATTTACATCCCGCACTTTATTCCTCGCTCTTTCATTTTCGCATTTACGTCTTTAATTCTTCATTCATATTGCGAAAATTTTATAACGTTCCTTATAACGCTATTCACCCCCCCCTCTAGCGTTAAGCGTATTTTCTAACAATTACATGGGAGTGATGTCTCATTAGGAGCATCTGAAGTACCTAAGCGAATAGGGGTGCTTGACATAGGATTACAAAAACTATTAACGTTTTCAAGTTCAGCCAAGCTATTTAGTACATTAGTAGATACTAGTCTAATACTAAGCGCTCCAGTGTCTTCATGGAGTAGTTTCTAAAATGTATTAGGCGGGTAGATTATTATTGATAGGGGAGTCGTGCTTGACTGCTTGGATCCTTCTGTAGCCAAAATATGTGCAACTTTATTTCCTTCACGGAAGTTATGCTGGATCATTGGGTTTCCAGCAATATGGAGGCAATTCTTTAGTGCAAGAAGTTCCATGTAGGTGGAGGTGTAGCCATAAAAGGGCATATGATAGCCTAGAACGCAGTCCCAAAAGTTATTCCTAAAAATGCCACCAATTTCACCTTTTTTATAACTACCTTTGAACACCCCATCAATATTGAGTTTTAACACT
>MCJB01001820.1:0-10071 GCA_002018475.1 Nicotiana obtusifolia
TGTTGGTGCCATACGATACGGTGGAATAGAGATGGGCTGAGTGCCTGGCACCAGGTCAATACCAAAATCAATATCCCTATCCGGTGGCATGCCCGGTAGGTCTGCAGGAAATACATCGGGAAAATCCCGCACAACTGGAACAGAATCGATGCTTGGAGTCTCAGCTCAAACATCCCTCACAAATGCTAGGTATGCAAGGCAACCCTTCCCAACCATACCCTGGGCTTTCAAGTATGATATCACCCTACTAGGAATATAATCAGTCACACCACGCCACTCGATCCGCAGCACACCCGGCATAGCCAAAGTAACTGTCTTAGCATGACAGTCTAAAATAGCACGACATGGAGATAGCCAATCCATGCCCAAAATAACATCAAAATCTACCATGCTTAGTAGCAATAGGTCCACTCGGGTCTCCAGACCCCCAATAGTCATTATACACGACCGGTACACACGGTCTAAAACAACAGTATCGCCCACTGGGGTAGACACATAAACAGGTAGAGCAAGAAACTCCCAGGGCATACCCAAATATTGAGAAAAATATGAGGACACATATGAATAGGTGGAACCGGGATCAAATAATACGGAGGAATCTTTGTGGCAGACTGAAACAATACCTGTAATAACGGCGTCTGAAGCACTGGCATCTGTCCTGCCTGGGATAGCATAAAATCGATCCTGGCCACCGCCTGCTCGACCTCCCCCTCTAGGGCGACCTCTAGCTGGCTGGGCGGGCGGTAAGGTAACTGGAGCAGAAGTCGAGGGCTGACCCCTCTGCTGGGACGATCTAGCACCACGATGAGGACATTGCCTCCACATGTGGCCCATCTCGCCACAATCATAACAACTCCCTGGTGCTCTAGCAGATGCACTAGGCCTAGGAGGACCCTGGGCCGACGGAGCATGAGCTGGAAGGGCGCTAAGTGATAACTGACCCTGCTGTAATCCTTGATAACCACGACCTGCAGATGCCCCATGATAATCTGGACAGGCTGGCTGAGCAGGCCTGAAGGAACGACCTCTACCCTACTGAAACTGGCCTCTCGAAGGAGTACCACTGTAACTACCCGGTCCTCGAGGCCTCTTAGCCTCCCTCTCCTCTCGCTCCTGACGGCGAACCGTCTCAATCTCGCGAGCTATATCAACCACCTCCTTCAAGGTAGCACCCAATACTCTCTCCCTGGTCATGAGGCTACGGAGATGATAGTTAAGGCCATCCACAAACCTCTTGATCCTTTCACGATCAGTCGAAACCATCCAGACAGCATGCCTAGCCAACTTAGAAAATCTTAACTCATATTGCGACACAGTCATATCCCCTTGTCGCATCCACTCAAACTGTCTGCGCAGCTCCTCTCTGCGCGACTGCGGCACATACTTCTCCAAGAAAAGAGCAGAGAATTGCTGCCAAGTAAGGGGCGCTACATCAACCGGCCAACGCCTCTCATACGCCTCCCACCAATTAAAGGCAGCTCCCGTAAACTGAAAGGTGGTGAATGCCACACCACTAGACTCAAGAATCCGGGCTGTCCGGAGCATTCGCTGACACTTGTCAAGAAAACCCTGGGCATCCTCGCCCTCAGCACCACTGAATGACGGAGGCTGGAGTCTGCCAAACCTCTCAAGACGACGCTACTCATCGTCTGGCATAACTGGTACTATGAATTCCTGAGCTGGTGCAACCGGCTGGGCTGGAGGTGCCCCCGGCATCTGAATCCCCTGCACTACCTGCTCAGGCGTACGGGCGACTTGAGTCTGATTGCCTCCCCCGGCCTGTGAAGTAGTTGCGGCTGTGGTGGCTGAAACAGCCTAAGCCAGGCCAGTACAAACAGATAATATCTGAGCCAAGGTCTCCTGAAGACCTGGAATAGCGATAGGCACAACTGGTGCCTGAACTGGTGCTGTTGGAGCCTGTTCCTGAGCTGGGGCAGATGGTGGATCAACAGATGCTGCCCTCGCAACTCTACCTCTACCACGACCACGACCGTGTCAACGGCCTCTGGTGGCCTCAGTGGGTGGTACTGGTGGTCGCCCACCTCGTCCAATAGTTCGCGGCCTCACCATCTGTGAGAGAACAGGATAGCAGAAGTTTTAGTATTCGGATTATCAAGTTCGCACAACAAGAATTTCAAGAATATGGAATTTTCCTAAAAAGGTTCTGTAGCCTCTCGAAGATAAGTACAGACGTCTCCGTACCGATCCGCGAGACTCTACTAAACCCGCTCATGACTCGTGAGACCTATGTAACCTAGGCTCTGATACCAAGCTGTCACGACCCAAAATCCCAACCCGATCGTGATGGCGCCTCTCGTGAAGACAAGGCCAGCCAATTAAAAACCATAACTCATTTTAAGTAGTTAATACGGTACTTACATATTTTAACAATAGCAAATTTGCGGAACATAACTAACCATCCCAACAACAGCCCAAACCGGGGTGTCACAATATCATGAGCAACTAATGAAATCCTAATAACAAGATTACTATTACAATATCTCTGGCACAATTGTTAAAGAAAGTGGAAACAACAAATAAAAGAGATACGGGGCTGCGGACGCCAACAGCTACCTCGTAGTCTCTGAATCACTGCTCTGACAGTCGTAGTCAATGCCTCTAAGTGGAATCAATAACGCCTGAATCTGCACACATGGTGCAGGGAGTAATGTGAGTACTTCCAACTTAGTGAGTAGTACATATAAATAATGACTGAAAGAAAGGAAACACGTAAAGCACAAGGCAATGCATAATGAAGCAGTAAACCATTATTGGAAAGCAGTAAGTCAGTAAGAAATCATTTAAAAATCTTCCCAGCTCTGGTTACCAGTTGCCATTGTTACCAACTGTAACCTACAGTTGTCATTGTTACCAACTGTAATATCCCTGGAATCAGTATCAATCTCAAAGCTCTAGTTACCAGTTGTCATTGTTACCAACTGTAACCTACAGCTGTCATTGTTACCAACTGTAATATCTCTGGTTACCAGTTGTCATTGTTACCAACTGTAACCTACATTTGTCATTGTTACCAACTGTAATATCTCTGATTACCAGTTGTCATTGTTACCAACTATAATATTTCTGGGTACCCTGCGCTCACTGGGGGTGTACAGACTCCGGGAGGGGCCCCTTACGGCCCAAGCGCCACATCAAGCCACCTCGTGGCACATAGAGTATCTCAGGCCCTTGGCCTCATATCAATCACAAGCCACCTCGTGGCACATAAAGGATCTCAGGCCCTCGGCCTCATATCAATCAGTAAAACCTCATATCTGGCCCTCTGCCGCACTCAGTCAAAAAATCATCACAAGCCCCTCGGGCATAGTAAAACAGTAGTTCTCAGCCCAAAACATCATTTAAAATATTGTGTAAATCTCAAAACTGAGTAAAAAGTGGCTGAGTTGTACAACAGTGGAAACAACATGACTGAGTTCAAGTAATAAGTACAAATAGTGAGGAAATAGTGATAAAAATCCCCGGAGGGTTCAAACAATTGGCACGAAGCCCAAATATGAAAATCAGCCCCAAACAAGATGGTAATAAGTAAGTTTAAATCAATTGCGTAGTAAAATCATCAATCGGGATGGACCATGTCACAATCCCCAATAAACGACGCTACGCTCATCATCGAGCGTGTGCCTCACTTCAATATAACACTACGATGTGCAATATCCGGGGTTTCAAACCCTCAGAACATCATTTACAATCACTGCTCACCTCAACCGGCTAAATCTCTAGCCCACAACGCCTTTGCCCTTCGAATTTGCCTCCACGTGTGTCGAATCCCGATGCTTTCCCTTGTAAGTCTTCTGAAATCCTTTCAAGGTTAGCTGCAATCCAAGTTCTATGGCTCCAACATTGTTTAAGATGGCCACAATCCCCTCTTTTTAAGAATTTGTCAAAGTAAATGCCCTTTGGATATAGTTTCAAGGTTGATTTGCTGTGATTTTATGGTGTTTGGAGGTGTTTTTCTCTTAACACTATTCGAACTTGTTCCAACCTTTGGAACGTTCAAAACAACCTATAAACACCAATTCGCGTCGGATTTAAGCCTAAGGATTTCAAAATCTTCTAAATCCCTCTTTCGATCTAAACCCAACCAAACCTCGTCCGAATGACCCGAAATTTTGCACGCAATTCCTTATCACATATCGAAACTGCAGCAACTTTCGGAATTCCATTCCGACCCTCGGATCAAAATTTCGCCTATCAACTAGAATTCGCCAAATTCTAACTTTACCAATTCAAGCCTAATTCCACACCGGATCTCCAAAACCAATTTCGATCACATTCCTAAGTCATAAATCACCTCCCGAAACTAACCGAACCATCGGTACTCACACCTGAGCCTCCTAACTCACAAGTCAACATCCGGTTGACTTTTCCGATTTAACCCTTCTTGAAAGAGACTAAGTGTCTTATTTCTTACTAAATTCGCTCCGAACGCAACTACTTAACTTGGTTACGTAAAGCACAGATAACGAAACATAATGAGACAGAAAATGGGGAAGACGGAGCAGTGACCCACGAGACGACTAGCCGGGTCGTCACAGATAAGAGGTTGGTGGTACAATTTCTTATCAATAGCTGATAAAACTGCTATAATGGAAGCTACTACGGCAGAACTTTGATTTGATAATATAGGACGACCTCTATTACCAAATAGGTCAGACGCCGTTTATACCTTAGTTCTAACCATTATAGAACACTTTAGTGGTAGATTTACAAATATGTATGAAAATATTCATACTATGCTAAATAGCCTTAAGTGTAAACACTTAGGTGAGTTTATGTGGTATAAAGACACCAATCTTAGTCGGATTATGGATTTACCTGAAAGTAATGCTGACCATTGGAAGGTATAGTTTATAGATGGTTTGCCATATCTATTTGCAGAAAGAGTGAGAAAGACTCTTAGAGGTAATACCGCGCAAATACCTTATAATACCTATACTTACGACAAACTGATAGGAGTTTGTACCCAGGAAGGTCTTAACCTCTGCAACGAGCTGAAATTGAATTAGAAAATTAAGAAGCAGAGACTAACTGAGAGAACCCAGTTAGGCAATTTTTGCCAACAATTCGGCATGGGAGAAATATATTCTCCTCATAGGAAAATCGTAATACTGTAGAAAAGGCTTACCATAGAAAGGGTAAAAATTATCGTTATAGGTCAAAAGGTGAGCGAGAAGCGCGAAAGAAGTTTCGCAAAGAAAATCGATTTGTTAAGAATAGATCGAATAGAGATCTGAAAGATATTAAGTGCTACAAATGTGGTAGATTTGGTCATATAGCTCCAAATTGCAAAAAGGAAAAGCTGAAAGCTTTAGTATTAGAACTAGACGATAAGTCTAGAGACCAGATTCTTAAGGTTATGGATGAAACCTCAGGAGAAGAATATGACAGTAATTCTTCCGTTAACCACGTCTCTGAGGATTCTTTGAATTTGCTTGATAGTGATAATTCTGAAACTGATAACTGTGATAATTGTGATCAGAATAATTGTTCTTGTGATAATATGGATTTTATAAACTGCAATCCCAATTTCAAGATTTTGATATCAAACCGATTACTTCTGATAATATTTTGGAATTGTTAAAAGAAGTCACTGATAATAATCTTCGAGAAAAGATTATTAAAATGGCTTCTACCTCTTCAAATTCGGCAGATAAGCCATTTAAAAAAAACGTGATATACTCGATGAAGCTCCTTATTGTTTTTCAGAAGTTCAAAGAAGACTTTTAGCAAAAAACGAGCCAAGTATTTTCAGTTATAATTCTTCAATGGATGATTTAAAAATTGAAATAGAAAAATTGAAAAATGAGATTAAATCTCTGAAACAGAATCAGATAATTTTAGATCACCGAGTTATTCAGATAGAAAATTCTTCTTCAAATGAATTACCTGTTGATAACAAGAAAAAAGGAATTTGGATACCTGAAAATAATTTTGAAGAAATTTCTGAATTTTCTAAACAAATTGTTTTAAATCCCAAACATGATATGTTTCTTGGAATGATGCAAATAGATATTGCTCACAAATGGTATGTAAAATGTACTATTTTGATTGATAATGATTTTTCTGTGACTGAAACTGCTTTGATAGATAGTGGTGCAAATATTTCTTGTATTCAAGAAGTATTAATTCCAAACCGATAGTATCATAAGACTTCTCATAATGTCAAGTCTGCATCCGGTGATAAGATGAAGATAGAATACAAATTACCTAATGCTTATGTTTGTCAGCAAAAGATTTGTATTCCTCATTTCTTCATACTAGTTAAGGATCAATTATACCCTCCAATTCTACTAGGAACGCCCTTTATAAGGGCTATTTACCCATTTACTAGGGTAGATGAAAAAGGATTTGATGCTATTTATAACAATAGAAAAATCTCTTTCAGTTTTGTTACTAATCCGGTTACGCGTGATATTAATGCTTTGATTGATATGAAGCATAGTCATATGAAATACTTGCAGTATGAAATTTACAACATGTCAATAACTGATACATTGAATTCAGCTAAAGTTCAGGAAAAGATTAAATTGATCTCTAAACAATTTGCTATTTCTATATGTACTGACCTCCCAAGTGCTTTTTGGGATAGGAAAAAGTATATGGTCTCACTTCTATATGAAGACTCTTTTTCTGAGGAAAATATTCGTCGAATTATTATTATTATTATTATTATTATTATTATTATTATTATTATTATTATTATTATTATTATTATTATTGTTTACAGGTTATTGTAAGTGGCCCGCTTTAGCCTCGTCACTACTTCGTCGAGGTTAGACTCCGCACTTACGGAGTACATGGGGTCGGTTGTACTGATACTACACTTTGCACTTCTTGTACAGATATCGGAGTTGGTCCCGACAACGTTCAGTGAGGTCGCTCGGATTTGACTACTCGTGGAGACTTGAGGTATAGCTGCACAATGTTCGCAGCCCTGAAGTCCCCTCCTATATCATCTTAGCTGTTTATTTTAATTCAGATAATTGTATTTTTATTCAGACTATTATTTTTAGTACTCTAGACGCTCGTGTATTCGTGACACTAGTTTTGAGATTGTATTTTGAATTCATCGTTTATTACTTCACTGTATTTCAGACTATTTAGTTTTCTTGTTTTCATTTAATTTGGAATTCTTTAAAAATGGTTAATAGACATAGTTAACGTTGGGTTGCCTAGCAAGTAAAATGTTAGGCCCCATCACGGTCCCGAGGGTGGGAATTTCGAGTCGTGACAATAGTCAAATATGGATTCAAACTGATAAGGCAAGGAAGAATAAAAGCAACAAGAAGTGCTTCACAAATAACTCTTTACAACATGAGATAAACAACAAGAATCACAAACGAGGTACTGTATTGTACAAAACAACACTGACAACCGAGGTACCGCCCTGTATACTACAAGAATCACAACCGAGGTACCGCCTCGTATTCACATTTCTCAAATTCAATCACAAACTTTCCTTATACCACCGCGTGAGCCATATATTTAAATAGTTTTGAAAATATTTTTCCCGAAATAGGTACATGCACTTTAGCCCACCTTATGACGACGCGTGGCTTCAAGAAATTCCCTTACAAGCAACACGCACATAAGTCCCACCTTATGCTGCCCCATGCACATTAACCGTTATCTTTATGCCGACGCTTGCGCATCGATATCACATCAGGATAAAAACTAGCACCACAAGTGCCCATATGCCACAACTTGCCATTAATCAACAATATCAACGTTTCCGCAACAATAGCTCATGGCTCAACCACAATGTGTACAAGAATGTCAACAATAAAAATAAATGTAAATTTATCAATAAGAAGGATACCTCAACAATTAACAACTTTGCCTCAATGTGATAACGACTTTCACAACTTCAGCACCAATAACTCAACAATGAGAGAGATGTGTAACCACAATATTAAATAATAATAACTCACCATGGAAGAGATAACATGTAACGATGACTTCAAATAAGGATAATTAACAATGGAAGAAATAACATGTAACAACGACTTCAAAGAAGGATAAGTCATCAATGGAAGAGATAACATGTAACAATGACTTCAAATAATGATAAATCAACTATGGAAGAGATAACATGTAAGAATGAAAGAGGTAACAACTTCAACTAAGCATAAGAGCAAAATATCAAGAAAGATATATAACAAGTGTTAATAAGGTCATTTAAGGCATGTAAATATAGGCTAACACAAGTTAGAGTTGATTTCCTATGAGAATTTCAAACATGATATGACAATTCAATTAAAGCTTGGAAAGAGTGTAAGTAGCCTAAACGGGTCAAATACCACGTATAACCCAAGTACCCACTCGGCACCTTGCGTACACGTCTTTCACATAGCACAAACAACAAAATCAATCCCAAATCCTAAGGGGTAGTTTCCCCACACAAAGTTAGGCAAGATACTTACCTCAACTAGGCCAAATCAACCCTTATTCCCAAAAATTCGCCTCCACACGACTCAAACCTAAGCAAAATTGACCTAATATCATAAAAAATTGCAAGGGAAAACACTACAATAGATAAAGCTATGATCTTTACACTTTTTCCAAAAAGTCAACAAAGGTCAACTCGGAGCCCGCGTGGTCAAAACCCCTGTCCAAGGGTAGATCCCGACTACCCATAACCCCACGAGTTCCTACATGTGATTAATTTCAAAATTCGAGTCCAAATTGACTCTCAAAATTCAAATTCTTATTTTTAAAAAAACTTGACAAGGTTTCATAAGTTTTCACTTTGATTCACATGATTTCTGATATTAAATCTAAGATATATTGATGAAATATAGTTGGAAATTGATTATAATCACTTACCCAATGTTTGTAAATGAAAATTCCCTCTTCAAATCGCCTCCTACCGAATCTAAGGTTATAAAAATGAGAGAATATGTTGAAAAATCCTGACTCCCAGCCCTTTTAATCTGCTGCATATGTCGCAATTGTGACATAGGTTCGCAATTGCGGAAGAATTCCTCGCAAATGCTGCAACTGCCCATCCTATAGGGACTTGGCAAATGCGACAAATGGGTTTGCAAATGCAAACTACCTAGCTCTGTCCTACTCTTCACAAATGCGAACAAGGTGTCGCAATTATGACACATGAAGACCCCCTGCTATGTTCGCAAATGCGAGGCTGGTGCTCGCAATTGCAACATCAGAGCACTAGCACACCAGATTTTCTGTTTTCAGTTCAATTCATTCTGTAATATGTCCAAAACTCATCCGAGCCCTCGAGGCTCCAAACCAAATATCCGCACAAGTCTAAAAATATCATACAAACTCGCTTGTGCAATCAAAATATAAAAATAACGTCTAAAACTACAAATCTGACATCAAAATGCATAATTTTCAAAGTAAATTTCAAGAACGTCTAGAATTGCAACTAAGCGTCCAGACCCTATCATTCAACTGAAATGTTAGCAAATTTTGCATACAAATTCTAAATAGCATATCGGACCTATTCCAAGTCCCAAAATTATATTCCAAACCCGATAGTTAAAAGTCAACCTGCGGTCAAACTTTTCAACTTCAAATTGTCAAATTTCGGCAAAACAACACAAATCAACCTATGGACTTCCGAATTCGATTCCGGGTATATTCCCAAGTCCAAAATCACAATATAGAGCTATCAGAGCCATCAAAATACCGTTCCGGAGTAGTTTTCAGAAAAGTCAATATTGTTCAACATAAACAACTTGACTTCTAAGCCTAGAGTCAAAGGGTCCAAATCAACTCGAAATCTTCGCGGAACGAAACTAGTCAGCCCCATAAGTCATAAAATCATAAACACACATGTATAAAGCATCAAAAGGAGAAACGTGTCACAATTACACAAAATGACCGGTCGGGTCGTGTATATATATATTTCTTTTTTTGGACTTTATTATAATCAAACTCAACTAGGTTAGTGACATGTTCATCTAAAAAGTACTCCCTTATATTTTCTATTTTAGTTTTTCTATTGTTCGCGAAATTTTTTTCAAGAAGTCCTTTTTGAGATTATATTAATTTTTAACTCTTCTCGTTTTTTTGGGGGGG
>MCJB01001821.1:6276-31241 GCA_002018475.1 Nicotiana obtusifolia
CCCACCCCACCCCCACCACCACGAAGAAGGCCTATCCAAGCCAAGGACAGAACTCATGGGAATGAAAGAGGTATGCCTCCCTTATTAACTACTCACGATTTTTGTGTGTCACCTACAGAGATAGTCTACGCCTTGGAGAAGCTCGGACCGAAAGTGAAATGGCCGCTGAAGATGAGATCGGACCCGATCACCAGGAAATTTGATGCCCTCTGTGAGTTCCACCTGGAACGAGGGCACAAAACCGAAGATTGTATCGCCCTCAAGCAAGAAGTCATAAACATGTTGCGACAAGGGCCCCTCAAAGAACTGCTAAGCGACATGGGAAGAACCAATTTCGCCGGAGGACGCGAACACCAAAGACCGCCAAAGTCGCCCTCACCAGCTTGCACCATCAACATGATTATCGGCGGTGGTGGTGACTGTCGCGCCCTATTTTCTCCCGAAAGCGGGTTTCGATGTGTGACAACTCTTTTAAAGTGGGTATTAAAAGAGAAGAGTCGCCAACTAACGATTTTAAGGTGTGTTAGGACACCTATTTGCAAATAACTCTGATTTAACTAGTCCGTTGTCACCAAAGATCAGGTAAGGGCTCAAATTACCTCATAGAGAAGGGGTTAGGCACTCTTCGAGGTCCACAATTGTGGTTCCCGACCGAATTTTACACTATGTGGATTAGGTAATTAAGGTAGGTGATCAAATAAGCAAATAAGGATATAGGAGTTGAATACTCTTATTGTAACACATAAGAATAAATGCTTAGTACAAATCTTAAAGTTTACAAGGGTACAACTGCATTGGTCTATGTTAAATGACTAAGTGTGAATAAGAAGTATATAAAGCAAAAAGGTGGGGGGTGGGGAAGTCCTAAGTTTTTTTAGCCTAAAGGATCACCCCGTACAACATAAATAATACTTCGCAACTACCTTAAGGTAGGGGTTGCTCATATTATTCAGAGGGCACATATTATCATCTCATGTAGCCAATTACTATGTTGAAGTTATTACTTAAAGGCGCTCTAGTTCAATTCTAAATTGTATCCTATGCGTGCATTACTCGTCCCAAACCTATGGTCCAGGAGTCATTGGACCTACTATTAGGTGGTTCTAGACTCAGCTTAGGTTGCTCTAAATGATAAAACTAGGCGACATCAAAAACAGATAGAACTTCACATAAAGACAATTAAAGGCCTAAGTTAGCCTCCATAAGTAAACAACAAATGCACGCGAGCAGATTAGGCAGTGCATAGCTTAGAGGGTTAAGACGCATTAGAATTGTTAAATCCTATAGGCATAATTTCTAGGCGATTCTGATTTTCAGCATTGTACAAGCAGCGTATAGGCAGGTTAAAACATCACAAGTCCTATAGGCATGATTCCTAATCATCAGTGGCCTCAGGCGTAGAGGGACCATAACCACAAGCAACTCGAGCTTCAAGAGTCTTAACATGAATATCCTTGGGGGCGACTTCAGAGACGGATCCGGCCTTACACAGATCTCGAAACACATCTAACTAGGCCTCGACGTGAATCCACTCCTCATACAATTCCCGAGGAATATTAGGGAAGTTTGAAGTACGAGAAGAAGACCGTTGTGTCAATAGTTGAGCCTTCTCGACCTCCAAAGCAACGACCCGATCGTAGAGATCAGAAGTCTCTTTCTCCAACTCTCCAATCCTCTCATCGAGGTGCTCCTCTTTAAGCTTCGTTGTTGCTAAGTCATTCTCCCGCTGGGAAAGGAGAGTCCGAATCACCACCTCAAGAGAATCCGCCTTCCTCCAAGCCTCAGACCGAGCGGACTCCGCCTTCTCCAAACCCTCTGCCTTCTCGGCGATCTCGCCACTTAGAGTCTCCACCCTGAATTGACACTCCTCAAGCTGGGCATGCAGGGAAACCACCTGAGCTTGGAAATCGCTACATTGGGCTTCGACCCCCTTGCTGAGCTCAAGCTCTTCCTCTTTGCTCCTCAACGTCCCCTCCAGTATGCTGCACTTCCCCATCATCTGCACTAGCTCCTCATTTCAGGCCTTCAAATCCTCCCTCAGTCGGCAGACTGCCGCCCTCACAAAGCTGACGCTAAAGCTCTTGGTACTTCTCAAGAAATCTAAAGTACTTATCCTTTAACTTCACGTATGTCTTTGCGCCTCTGCTCCCTATGAGCACTCTCAGTTTCTAAGACGACTGTCTACAAAACGAACAAAAGAAGTTAGAGACTGTGAAGAAACAAAATCAAAGGAAAAATAACAACGAATGTGTTTACCCGAGGGTAAGGCTAGCAATATTGTTCGACAGGTCGCTGTCGTTCATATCCTTGAGGGTCGTACCCTCCACTTCAAAACTGAGAAGGACAAGAGATAGGATAATTTGCTTGGTATTCACAAGAAGATTACGGTCCATTAGGATCGTAATAGTCCTCGAACCCCCCTCCAACCTCACTTCGAGCTGAATAAGCCCCTCGTCGATCATCTTCAGCTCGTCTGCATCCATGTCGAAATCAGATCCAACATCCTCTTCAGTAACAACCTTACTTCTATCATCAATCAATGGAGGTGCATCCACTGGAATATGAGGCCTCTTCGCGTCTTGGAAGCACGGAGTCGTTGCCGGCCACGCCTTCGATCGCAGCCCCCTTAGGTCGAACATCTACATCCTCCAAACAGATGGTTTCGAGACTAGCCTCTAGGCTCTCCCTAATATGCACTATAGTCGTTTCCTGAAGGACGAAACCGCAGTCTCCCATATCGATAACCTCCGACCTCTCCCCCATGACGTCTATGGCCCTCCTCTTACGACGCATCAATTCCCCATCACCGAGCAAAGGCTCCCCGTCCTCATCAATAAGGCGGTATAACGGAGAGGCCGAGGTTTCCATGGTCCCAGCCTCTGCGGCCGAAGAAGGGACAACCACTTGAGGAGTCGGGGCATGAATAGAAGCAGTCGCCGTCGAAGAAAAGATTAGGGCACGAACAGAAGTAGCCGCAGCCGAAGAAGGGACAGGAGCCGAGGACACAATAGCTTTTCTCTTTCAGAACGAGGGTGCAGGAGCTCTCGACCTCCTCGAAGATCCCCTAGTCGAAGCTAAGAAAAACAAAGGAAAAGCAAAAGATCAATAGAGGTAAAGTAAAAGAAAAAGGCTCCAATGATAAAAAGCACTTACTGGTCGAAGGGAGAGCAGGCCCAAACCTCTTAAAGAAAACCGACCGCTCACGAATCTCTACTATGTGAGGGAGAAGCCGACCAACCCAATCAGAAATATCCTCGACCAAAGGAGGAGGCGAGGTCGTGGCTGCATGAGAAAAGGACAAGAGGTCAGAGTCCATGACCAAACAAAAAAAATCAAGTACCTACATGCAAGGAAATTAGGTACTTACAAGTATAATTTCAAGTCTTAGGGAAACTGTCGACGTTGGCCACCACGTCCTCGGTTTTGACGAAGAAGAAGTTGAGCCAAAATTGGCGGCTAGCTTTGTCATCCATCTTCACACCAGGCACTTTCCTCCTCGGTGGCGAAGGTTCAGCATCGTCCCTCTATAAAATCTGGGAGCGAACAGATGTATTAAAAGTCGAAGAGTCAGTTCGACCACGGCCAGCTCGACAAACTTGGTAAGCATTATTATAAGCTTGTAGACATATGGCACGAGCTGAGCTGGGCAAACACGTAATAACGACAAAATTTATCCCCCAATGGAAGAAGATGAGAGTGTAGGCGACTTGGAAGGGATAGGCGTAGAAGGCGCAGTACCCAGGGCGATGGACCTGTACAGTATCACATCCGGCCGGAATCAATTCGACGTGCTCGAGAAGACCGACATAGCCCTAAGTTCTCCTAATTTTTTATTCGTCATCACAGACCGAAAGGCTCCAGCATCAATAACTGGTAATTTAGAGAAGTCAGACCTAGTCTCAGGGTTGCGTGGAACTATTTACTCCACCAACGGGAAACTTCCATCATCGACGACAATAGGAACGTTTTCCTCGTGAGGAGGACACACCGTCACCAAAGGAATCACTTCACTCCCCTCACTAGACTCGGAAGGCATGTTAGATATGTTTTAAAAGAAGTATCAAACAGTGAAGAACTGAGAATGAGTGCAAGTCATTGGAACAGAAGGAAGAGGTTCAGGGCAAGGGAATAATGTAGGGTTTTGATATAGAAAGCTTGAAACTGCAAAATCATATCCTAACATCCCTATTTATAAGGATCTTTGCTCCAGAACCAAAGTCAGTTCATTATTACCTGGCATCGGAACCGAAGCGGCATGTTCAATCAAGGGTCGCACGCGAAACACAACAATGCATCGGGAGTATGCGTCATAATGACGCATAACGTCATGACGTCACCTTAATTCATGGACAACATAACTCCAACAAACCAACCGGAAAAATCGAAGTGTTTGAAATAATCGGCCCATGTAGGGCCACGTTGCCAGTTCGCCGTAACCACTACGACCCGCACAGCTCGCTCGATTATTTCGACCACGACGAATAAAAAATTCGGCTCATCGAGCCTGACTGAAGCCGGCCTCAATAAGTGGAGGGACTAACTGTATGTGTCAAAATCTATCTTTGAAATATTTAAGCCAAGATAATACTAAGGAAAGAATTCCCAAATCGTCATTTGTCGAGATGGTCCAAGAAGTAGCAAAGTCTGTGGTCGAAGTGTCAACAAGAGCTGTAGTCAACAAGACCCGTAGTTAACAAGAGTCGTAGTCAACAATAACGGTAATCAACAAGAGCCATAGTCGAGGAGCCAACAAGGGACGAGTCGAGGTCGAGTACCGTTAACAGAACTGTAATGGCTAGTTTTCGAGATAGGACATTGAAGAGAATATTCTAGTGGATATTCTCAGCACTTGTACTATTAGGGTTTCTTAAGAACATGTTCCATATAAATAGAAAAATAGACAATGATAGGGGGCATGTGATATTCATTTGTAAAGAACACACTTTGACTAAAAGATCTGTCTCTCTCTCTCTTGCTAAGATACAAATGCCACCTTTTCACTAAGATTCTTGTCCATACTTTTCCATCGGATCCGAGAATAACTCGAATATTCAAGGATTTGTTTGTCATTCATCATCGACAGGAGGAAAATTCACCTATTCCATCCTTTATTGGGTGAATCATTCCTCCTATTACTTAAATTCCATTTATTACTTCATTGTTATTGAATTCTACGTTATTGCTCTTGCTTTCTAGAATAGTTGTTACATGTTGTTGCCATTGTCTGACCGAATCCATCTAATATTTATTGTTTCTTTGAAAACTCCATCTAGGGATATTATTGTTAACTAAGATTAACTATTAATTACATAAATTTAATTATTTAAACCAAGATATATATTTTTTGGTCAAACAGTTAACCTTTTTTATCAGCACAATCGCGTGTGTGCACACACAACTCTATTCATAATGTGTGTATGATCTTAATTGATCAACATAAAGTATATTTTAGCAACTCAAATAATAGTACTTTAATATTTGTTAGATGTTGATTTTGATCCATGCGATATAATCAAACACGTTTGATCTTTTAAAATTAAAATGTGTCTTTTGATCATTTTATGCATTAAATGTGTTATATATAAACTACTTTTAGAAATCTTTGGAAAAATGTTTTAAATTTTTATTTCATAGTTCACGTTAAATCTAATGGTCAGAGTTTATTAATATTTAATGGAGACCAAACATACACTATTTAACAAATTTTACAATATACTCCATTAAATATAAGAGATCATTCTCCCAAGTCCCAAGTGGACTATATCCGATTTTATATATAATTTAAAGTGAAAAAAGGGGCATTCTCGCTAATCAAACACATGGAGGGAGATTTTGAAACAAAAAGAAAAAAGTGGTAACAAATGTACCTGCCATGCAATTTTAATTCATGTGAACAAACGAAGTTTAAGAAAAAGAATAAAACTTTTAAAATTTGTGTTTGTAAATATGTCATCAGACTATAAGTATTTTGAAACTTGTAATGTAAAATATAGCATGCTATGAAATCCTAAATTAAGAGCTATCTTATTAGGAAAGAGTTCATTCTTTTTAAAATTAATTAAAAAGGAAATAGATTCATGCAGAAAATATTTTGACTGAATGTAGAGCATTTTCACCTATAAAAATATGCAAGAAAAAGGTTCAATTTAGGACACCAAGCAATAAATATAGAGGATAAATTAACATAATAAAGTACTTCCTCCGGTCCACAATAAGTGACCATTTTACCTTTTTATTTTGGTCTAAAATAATTGTCCATTTATATAATCAAGAAGAATTAATTTTATTTTTTTAAAATTTGCCCTTATTTATATATTTTAATATGTCAAGGTAACAATTAATTAAAGTTAATTTAATATATTTTAGTTTTCTTTTGGAGTTCCTAATTTCTTAATGGGAGTGCGAACAGTTATTATGGAGCGGAGAGAGTAATAATTATAAAACCCCTTTTAACTTTTTTTTAAGGGTGGCATGTGTTATTTCACCGCAACTGGGAACTGCATTCTCTCCTCATCCGTGTTGATTTCTAATATCCCAAAAATATAAAGAACATTCAATTCAATAAACCCTAAAACAGACTCCATTGTGGAGGTGAAGGTTTAAGGGGGGGTTTAACATAACAGAGGGACGGTCCGATCCGTCCCGACAAGAGGACACTTCTCAGGCCCCGTCCATTTTAATTTATAATTCCTAAAATAAAGAGACAAAGTGAAAAAGTGAAAAAGAGAGCTTGTAAGCACAATTTCAATTCCAAACGTTTATTGCAAAACAGCGCTTCCTCTCCCTCTCTACCTCGGGCGCCGTTCCGGTGAAAACCCGACGAATCTCCAGCCGGAAGTAATTAACACTCGAATAGACCTTGTAAGCATCTTCAGTCGTCGGTTCAGGACTTACTTTAACTTTTATTGTATTGTATCACTATGTTAACCACGAAAAATGACGGATTTGGCGTGGTGGGTGGCTTTTTTCTTTCGTCCTGCCCTTTCTTATTGTTAAATAATCATATTTTATCATTACCCTACTTTATTATATGATAATTCTACTCCGTATCCTTTTTTTTTCTTAGAAATATTGCAAGTTTATTCTTTATATTGTTGCTGCGTTACATCATAAAACGACGGCACAATCTATCCAGATATTGTATTCATCAAACAATATAATACAATGCATTACAATGCAATACGTTATGAAACGACATGTAACAATAATCCAAACAAGCTGTTAGGGTTCAGGTTCCTAACTCTTATTCTCTCTTGAATCTTTGTTCTTATTGGTAATATTAAAGTTTTTGATGATTCAACATTCTTCTTGCTTGCCAATTTCTTTTTTTGCCGGCATTCGTAAAAATTACCCCAAATACATTGCCTTTTTCGTGATTGTGTTTGTTCAATGTTTCGTTTTCAATTTTACTGAGTAGTATTCTATCAGCGCCTATTTTAATTGATCTTTTCTTTGCGTGAACCACACAATATAGTAAATGGACCCTAAGTAGGTTTTGCGATAGGTTGGCAGCCAGCTTAAAATTCCTCAAACTATGTTGAATAGAGCATAAATGGATATCGGAGGACTCCTATAGCTGTCAACTAATTTAGGATTGCCGCGTACTAGATGAATTCATTCGACACTCATGGTTTTGGTATAATGAAGCTGAATGATTGTTTAACCAGTTATATTTTGGATTTCTTCTTATTATTTATCTCTTGAATGAAATTTAGTGTTTTCATAATTTGATTTTATTTGTTCTTTGGATGTAAGAATGACGTCTGCTGGACAACCACATTCATCTTTGAAGAGACCTAGTCCTGCAGTAAACAGAGAAGGAGATAAACATTATCACTCCTTTAGGGGCTGGGAATGAAATGGGACGGTCCTGTGTTTACATCTCTTTCAAAGGAAAAACAGTCTTGGTAGGCTACACGTCTTTGTCATTCTTCTTCAAAATCTTTCTTTTTTTTTTTTGGGCCACAAGCTCTGAACTCGATTAATTACATTTGATGTTTTTTCGCAGTTTGACTGTGGCATTCATCCATACTCAGGCATGGCTGTTTTGCCGTATTTTGATGAAATCGATCCTTCAACTATTGATGTTCTTCTCATTACCCAGTAAGTTTTCTGTGCCTTAGTTCTATAATGTTCATCTTTTTGTCTGAAAGATTGTGTCTCAGCACAAGTTATTTTTTTTCCTTTCTATTTTCTTTTTCCAGCTTTACTCCATGACTGGCTTCTTAAACATTTTTCTTTTGTTTATTTTTTTTTCTCTTGGTGGATGATTTTGAATGTTGAGTGTTAATTATTTATGGGAAAAAAGCACTTTTGGTCCGTATTTTATTGCTTAATTTCAGTTTTAGTCCTTGTGATATTAAATGAAGCACATTTAATTAAATGATGTGTGTGTTTTTGGTCCCTTCACTAATGGAATTTAAAAAACAAACTGACAGCTAAATATTAAGAAGGGGAATTCAGACATTTAAATTTCAGCTTGATTTTAAGTTTTTAATCCATGCCTCCATTTAGGTTAGTAATGGGTTAGTCATATTGATATTAAGTGGCAATAAATTGAATAGGTATTGCAGTACAGTACTTCTTCTCCCAAAGTGTTCTATTGCTTAAACAAATGCAAAGCTCATCTAAGCTAAATTCATGGTGGAGCTTATTTTGACTGTATATTGGTTTGATTCTTTATCAAGTTCATGTTGCTAAGGCTCCAGAAGAAGAGTGGTTACGTTTCAACGCAAGACGAAAACAAATTATAAAGACGAAAGAAGATGCACAACTAAGTAAAATTAATATTATTGGCTATTATGTTTGGGCGATTCTATGTGTTCTTGGTAGAGGTTTTGGCGGATCTTCTTATACAAGAGGACTCAGAGAAAAAAATGCACTGCCATTAACCAACTAAAAAACCTAATCTTTCGTTGGAAGATGGGAGGAAATGGGTTTCTTTGCTGGAAGACAATGTAAATTAAAATGTTAGAATTAGATTATTCTTTTGTGAGGTTTTGTTGCTGAAAGTTGTACCTGTAATATCCAAATTGCGCCTCTTAGTAGCTACTGTCAGTTGTTTTTTTAAGTTCCTTTAGTGAAGGGACCGAAAGTACTCATATTGTTTAACTAAAGGTTATATGTGCTTCGTCTAATATCACAAGGACTAAAATTGGAATTAACTGGTAACGTAAGGACCAAAGGTGCTATTTTCTAATTCTTTATTGTTCTGCTCATTTAAAATGGTTCAAACATAATATGGGACAAAGGAAGTAGCTTTTTATATCGTTCTCGGCGCTAACTCGTAATATTTTTTATGTTCGTGATCACATACCTATCAGTTGAAAAAGAAGATTTTCATTTTGTGATTATACTTTCACATGTTTGTAAGTGCACAAACTTCAAATGGTTTGAAGTCATCAATAGACTAGCTCATCATTATTTGAAATTATTTTTGTTATTATTGATAAAATGGGGCAGATAGGGGACGAATGCTTCAAAGAGCCCTTGACGAGTTATTAGAAGCAAAAGGGCCAATGTTCAGAGAAAAAAAGCTTTACTAGTAGTTCTTTTTAATGTCACCCACCCTTCCAATTGTGAAGTCGTGGCTTTGATTATGTCAATGGTTCCTGGATAGAGTTGTTTTTTTATTTCAATAGTTATTTATTGGTTTCCTTGTATTCGGTTATTGACAGTCTTGATTACTACATGTTTTCTTATTATCTTGCTGTTGTTATTGTTTGTTCTCTTATTATCTTGTTATTGTTACTGCTTGTTTTCTTATTATCTTGCTGTTGGTGTTGCTGGTTGTTACTGCTTTCTTTTTCTTTCTTTGAACCTGGGTCTATCGGAAACAGCCTCTATATCCTCAAGGTAGGGGTAAGGTCTGCGTATACACTACCCTCCCAAGATCCCATTCGTGAGATTATACTGGGTTTGTTGTTGTTGTTGTAGTTATTTATTGTTTTATGGATTCGTGGTAGGATTGACTAGTTGAGTGGAAGGAGTGGTCTGATATTTCTTTTAAAAATAACCATGGTGTCCGGACTAGCTTGCACGGACCTTGACTAATTCCATGGGATAATCCCTGCTACCTCCCACCAGCACAGGTGCTAGGTAACTCTGTCCACCAAAGCTTGGATAAATGGCACCTCGTATTTTTGCCTCCACTCAGAATCTGGGATAGGGGAGTGGACTGATCTAGTTCATCTTATTATCTATTCTATGTGGTCCTGAGTTTCAGTGAATTACTTGTGCACCCGCTAATTGTCTCTACAGTGCGTTCAAGTCCCTTGACATGCATATTAACTGTTGAATGTTTAGCTGTTTTTTTTTAATCCTGAATTTTTTTGGTTCCTTTTCCTTTTTATCTTACTCTAAATGCTTGCATTAACATGCTCTAATGCTTTTCAGTGTTCACTTAGATCATGATACCTCCCTCCCTTATTTCCTTGAAAATGTTTGTTCAGGGGTTCAAAATCTTTTTACTCGCAACTGGTTAGTACTTCTTTTGTTGATTCATATTAGCTTCTTTTATTTTCAGACTACATTTAAAGGGCGCGTATTTATGACTCATGCAACAACGGCCATGTACAAGTTGCTTTTGTCAGAGTATGTTAAAGTGAGCAAAGCCTCGGTTGAAGATATGTTGTTTGATGAACATGACATTCTTCGCTCCATGGACAAAATTGAGGTGCGTTTTCAACATCCCATGATTGATCTCCAAGCAGTGACTGATTAGTCGTCATGCGGACACTTATGAATTTGATTAGTCATCATGTAGGCATACCATCACGTTGCATAGGGTTGTTGTATACTTGTATTTATCCCAGAGTTACAGGTTATGAAAATGAAATTGTTATTATCGGTGACAATCATGTCATCATGCTGACGTTTGTGCACTCAAGAAACATCTTTTACCTACTCTAGTATAAGGTTTCACATCGTGTTAAATACTTTCATGGAACAGAGGTAGCATAATCCAACTTAATTGTGGCTAAGGCTGTCATCTAGGCCGGGCCTGGGCCAAACGGGCCTGACGGGCCTGGGCCAAACGGGCCTGACGGGCCTGGCCAAACGGTCCCGGGCCAAGGCGGTCCCGGGCCAAACGGGCCATATGTAAGGGACCGACCCGCTACGGGCCTAAGCCCACATGGTCCCAGGCTAAATGGGCCGGGCCCGCGGGCCTAACGGGCCTAAACGGTTCCAGACAATTTTTTATTTTATTTTTTTATCTAGGAAAATTTCTTGTAAACTATATATTTATATACTAATATAGATTGCATATATCTATATAAATATATATATATAGTATATATTGTACATATATATTGCCCCAAAACTGTCCCTTTTTACCTATCTCTCTTTCCTCCATTACATACATATATATAAGGAATATATATATAGTTTATATGTATTAGACATATATATATATATATATATTGCCTTATATAAGTCTTGTATATATTGTATATATATATATATATATTGTATATATTGTGTATATATATATATATATATATATATATTGCCCCAAAACTTTCCCTTTTTACCTATCCCATTACTTCACATTCCCCAAACTATATGTAAGAATTGAATGTGAAGTAATGGGATAGGTAAAAAGGGAAAGTTTTGGGGCAATATATATATATACAATATATACTATATATATAATATATATATATAATTGTATATATATATATATATACATATATCTAATACATATAAGCTATATATATATACATATATATAAGGCAATATATATATATAGTTTATATGTATTAGACATATATATATACACATATATACATATATAATATATGTATGTATATATATATATACACATACATATATTATATGTATATATTGTAGATATGTATTAGATATATAATATATATATATACTATATCATATTTAAACACAAAATAAATTGCAAAGAAATATTCAAGAGAATGTCTTATAATTTTTATTATTACGACATTAGCTAAAAATGGCAATATCTTTCTTAGTCTTACTCCCCCCAATGGAATGAGCACAACAAGGTACTAATACCACCATTAAAAGGAAAACAAACTAAGGAAGTTACATATTAGTCTATGTATTATCTCTAACAAATCTCATAAATCCTTTAAGGTCCGGAGAAATTTCCGTTGGCGGTGATGGATAAGAGGCTTGTTCATCACCGCTTCCGAGTGAAGTCGCATCCTGCGCAAGTTCCGATAGCATTTCTTCATAAGCTTTGTCTATATTCGGTTGTGATTCTGCAAGTCCGAAATTTCTTCTTTCCGAACGGATCCAATCTCTGAAGAGTACTGCTTTTTCCAAGCTCTCCCTCATCGACGCTCTATGATCACCCATTTGAAGTCTCGCTTGACTGAAAGCGCTCTCCGATGCCACAGTTGAAGCTTGAACGATTAAAATATCTCGAGCCATCCTTGAAAGAACCGGATAGTGTTTTTGTTTGTCCTTCCACCATTCCAAAACGTCGAAGGAGCCGTCGGGATTCTCTGATTCAAGTCCCTGCGACAAATACACTTGAAGCTCATTTAGTTGTGAGCTATCACCAATATTCTCACCTTGGGAACCCCTGAACTCCGTCCAAGCACTGAGGGCTTTTAGGCCTGCAGTTCTTTTAGTTGATCGTGAAGTAGACGAAGTAGGAGTTGGAATATTGGGTCTAGCATGATCTAAGGCAGTTTGATAGGCACTATAGATTGTTTGTGCATTTATTTTAATTGAGGATTGTGCATCTCCGAGTGTAGCATATTCCTCAGGCGAAAGTGATAAAGAGTTATAAATTTTAGAATACCAAAAGTTTGGACCTCCTAATTTCATTGTTGGGTTCAACAGTGCGGCAACGCCAAAAATAGGGGGGATAGGGAAAAAATATTTTTTAAACTTAGATTTCATAGAATCAATAGCAAGTTCATAAATTACCCCACCCTCTGAAAATTGTGAAAATAAATCTGCAAGTGCAGCAATATAAACTAAACAATTAGAAATAGCAGGATAGTACTGCCCAGATAATTCGTTTGTTGCAACTGAAAATTGTTCTAAAAAATCTACAAGAATTTTAACGTTAGTCCAGTCTTGATTAGTAAGATGCTCGTCGTCATCATCATCGCCACCACCTACACGAGCATTATAGGTTGCGCTAATTGGGTTTCTATATTCGTAGGCGACAACTAGACTTTCATACATGTAATTCCATCTAGTTGGACAAGGTTTAGGAACCTTTCTTTCCCTAAGGCCAAATTCATCATATTTTTTTAAATATTCTCTTAGTCTACTTCTACGATTTGAGTAAAACAACCAATTAAGAGCCATTTTTACCTTTTCAATTTCTACATTTAACAGTTTCATACCATCACCAACAATTAAATGGTAAATATGACAAATGCATCTAACATGAAAAATATTAGTAAATGTGGGATTTAATGTACTTGTAAGCAAGCATATTGCATTGGTGTTACTAGAAGCATTATCCATTGTAACAGACATTATTTGATCTCTAATACAAAAATATCTACAAATATCTGCTACTGTGCTGGCAATAAATTTACCTGTGTGGCATGAGTTAATAATTCTATAGGCAATAATGCGTTTTTGCATTATCCAGTCCTCGTCTATCCAATGACTTGTAACGGTTAGATAATCACAGTCATTGACACTTCTACCTATATCCGTAGTAATAGCAACGTGACAATCTATATGAGTAAATAAATATCGCAAATATTGTTCATATTCGTGTTTATAAATATTGGCCTTTACGGTTGCACGAGGCCATCCTTTATAAGTAGGGTTATAAACTTTTCTAATATATTGCACAAAATGGCGGTTGGAAGGAAAGCTATATGGTGAGCACATAACAGTTACCATTTTTGCTAATCCTTCACGATTCTTATTTGGATCGTAATATAAAATTCCATCGGTAACAGTGTTAATTCCCGGTTGGACTAGATTTGAACCTGCACTACGGTGAGCCGCNTACATATATATTGCCCCAAAACTTTCCCTTTTTACCTATCCCTCTTTCCTCCATTACATACATATAAACTATCTAATACATATAAACTATATATATATATTGCCTTATATAAGCCTTGTATATATTGTATATACATATATTGTATATATATTGTATATACATATATATAATATACATATATATATGTATATTATGTATATATACATATATATATATATATACATGTATATATACATATATATATATATATACACATATATATATACATAATATACATATATATATATACATATATATATATATATATACATATATATATACATAATATACATATATATATATATACATATATTATATATGTATATATGTATATATTGTACATGTGTATTAGATATATAAAATATATATATATATATATATACACACACACTATATCATATTTAAACACAAAATAAATTGCAAAGAAATATTCAAGAGAATGTCTTATAATTTTTATTATTACGACATTAACAAAAAATGGCAATATCTTTCTTAGTCTTCCTCCCCCCAATGGAATGAGCACAACAAGGTACTAATACCACCATTAAAAGGAAAAAAAAACTAAGGAAGTTACATATTAGTCTATGTGTTCTCTCTAACAAATCTCATAAATCCTTCAAGGTCCAGAGGAATTTTCGTTGGCGGTGATGGAAAAGAGGCTTGTTCATCACCGCTTCCGGGCGAAGCTGCATCCTGCACAAGTTCCGCTAGCATTTCTTCATAAGCTTCGTCTTTATCCGGTTGTGATTCTGCAAGTCCGAAATTTCTTCTTTCCGAACGGATCCAATCTCGGAAGAGTACTGCTTTTTTCAAGCTCTCCCTCATCGACGCTCTATGATCACCGATTTGAAGTCTCACTTGACTGAAAGCGCTCTCTAATGCCACCGTTGAAGCTTGAACGGTTAAAATATCTCGTGCCATCCTTGAAAGAACCGGATAGTCTTTTTGTTTGTCCTTCCACCATTCCAAAACGTCGAAGGAGCCGTCGGGATTCTCTGATTCAAGTCCCTGCGGCAAATACACTTGAAGCTCATTTAGTTGTGAACAATCACCAATATTCTCACCTTGGGAACCCCTGAACTCCGTCCAAGCACCGAGGGCTTTTAGGCCTGCAGTTCTTTTAGTTGATCGTGAAGTAGACGAATTGGGAGTTGGAATATTGGGTCTAGCATGATCTAAGGCAGTTTGATAGGCATTATAGATTGTTTGTGCATTTATTATAATTGAGGATCGTGCATCTCCGAGTGTAGCATATTCCTCAAGTGAAAGTGATAAAGAGTTATAAATTTTAGAATACCAAAAGTTTGGACCTCCTAATTTCATTGTTGGGTTTAACAGTGCGGCAACGCCAAAAATAGGGGGGATAGATAAAAAAATATTTTTTAAACTTAGATTTCATAGAATCAATAACAAGTTCATAAATTACCCCACCCTGTGAAAATTGAGAAAATAAATCTGCAAGTGCAGCAACTAAACAATTTGAAATAGCAGGATAGTACTGCCCAGATAATTCGTTTGTTGCAACTGAAAATTGTTCTAAAAAATCTACAAGAATTTTAACGTTAGTCCAGTCTTGATTAGTAAGGTGCTCGTCGTCATCATCATTACCACCACCTATACGAGCATTATAAGTTGCGCTAATTGGGTTTCTATATTCGTAGGCGACAACTAGACTTTCATACATATAATTTCATCTAGTTGGACAAGGTTTAGGAACCTTTCTTTCCCTAAGGCCAAATTCATCACATTTTTAAAAATATTCTCTTAGTCTACTTCTACGATTTGAGTAAAATAGCCAATTAAGAGCCATTTTACCTTTTCAATTTCTACATTTAATAGTTTCATACCATCACCAACAATTAAATGGTAAATATGACAAATGCACCTAACATGAAAAATATTAGTAAATGTGGGATTTAATGTACTTGTAAGCAAGCCTATTGCATTGGTGTTACTAGAAGCATTATCCATTGTAACAGACATTATTTTATCTCTAATACAAAAATATCTACAAATATCTGCTACTGTGCTGGCAATAAATTTACCTGTGTGGCGTGAGTTAATAATTCTATAGGCAATAATGCGTTTTTGCATTATCCAGTCCTCGTCTATCCAATGACTTGTAACGGTTAGATAATCACAGTCATTGGCACTTCTACCTATATCCGTAGTAATAGCAACGTGACAATCTATATGAGTAAATAAATATCGCAAATATTGTTCATATTCGTGTTTATAAATATCGGCCTTTACGGTTGCACGAGGCCATCCTTTATAAGTAGGGTTATAAACTTTTCTAATATATTGCACAAAATGGGGGTTAGAAGGAAAGCTATATGGTGAGCACATAACAGTTACCATTTTTGCTAATCCTTCACGATCCTTATTTGGATCGTAATATAAAATTCCATCGGTAACAGTGTTAATTCCCGGTTGGACTAGATTTGAACCTGCACTACGGTGAGCCGCATTATCTACACTCATCCCCTCTTCCGCAGCTTTCATTTGTAAATATCTTTGTTTATCCCTAGGGTGTTTCATTATGTGCCTAGTCAAACTATCCATACCGCTACGGTTGTCAGTAAATTTATGAGCCAACAAAGATCCACAACTTTTACACTTAGCCTTATTTTTTTCTCTTAGTTGAGTAAAAAAATTCCAAACAAGAGATGTTTCGGCCCGTTTAGCAGGTCTTCTATTAAAAATAGGGGTTACTACAGGAGGGTCAGGCGGGGCATCAGTTGGGGACTAGTAGGTGTATCATCTAAATCCGGTTGGGTTTTATCTAAATCATCATTTTCAGCATCATTTTCGAATATAGTTTGATTAGGTTAAAAGGCGTTCATAATTTCTTCATCTAATTGATGACCCGGTGCAACATTATGGCAAAATTGACTATCCGAAAATTGAAAACAAGGGTTATCACTATCTAGAATAATAGGTGGAGGAGGACGGGTAACAAGGGGAGGAGTAGTAGCTTGGCGACTAGATTCACCAATTTTTGATTTTCCCTTACTCTTACCACCAAATATTTTTTTCAAAGAAAAATCCATATTAATTATAATTATACTAAATAAAACAAACAGAACAACAATATTAAAACTTAAAGAATTGGAATGAGTTTACCGAATTGACGAACAACTTCTTGAAAATTGAATATCGTTGAAGACTTAAATACTTCAATTCACCAACTTGACAATTTTTCACGAAATTAGAATAACAAAGTAAGCAATTATGGAAGAAAATTAGAGAGAGATTGAGAGAATTTGTGAGTAAAAATGAAAGAATGAGGGGGTATTTATAGTTGAGAATAGGTAAAAAGAGTATTTATAAAAAGTTTGGGGCTAAAACAAAGTTTGGGGGCTAAATGGCTATTTTTCTGAAAATAAAACGGTCAAAAAATGGCCCAACGGCTAGATTTTAAAAATCTGGCCGTTGGCCATTTTTTTAAAAAAAAATTAGCCGTTGGGCCCGGCCCAGGCCCGGGCCAAACGGTCCCGGGCTTCATGGGCTTGGTGGATGGACCGGCCCGTCACGGGCTTTTGCACCACTAGGGCCCAGGCCCGTTTGGCCCGACCCACGAGGCCCGTTTGGCCCACGAGGCCCGCGGTCCCGAGCCGGTCCCGAACCACTTTTCACCCTTACATAAACATGGCAGCACCAAGGACATGACCGGCAGTATAACACCAAAAGCGAATGCCATTTACTTCGATAGTCTGATGGAAGCCGATAACCTACAGAACAAGTTTTCACATGTCAAAATAACCCTAGCCGTATATGTTGCCAAATCCTTTAAAAAGAATGATAAAGTGATCATTCATTGATATGGTGGGGAAAATCCAGCATACAAGTGGCATGAAACATGTAACAAAGTGGTGAACATGCAAAAAAACATGGTTCTCTACAATATGAAATTAGAAACTAAGTGTGGCTATTGGTCCGGTTCACACCAGATCGGACCGGTTTCGGACCGGGATGGTCTAGGGGTTTGGGACCGGGTGAACCGGATAAAAAATGGCCTAGAACCGGCCGATACCGGACCGGACCGGACCGAACCGGACAAAAAAAAACCGCCAGAATTTAAAAAATAGTCGTTGGCCAACGGCCAAAAACGGCCATTTCACCCCATAACCACCCCTAACTATTTTTTCCTATAAATACCCCATTATTTCATCATATTTTTCACACAAATCATCCAATTCTCTCAAATTCTCTACAATATTGCTATTTTGCTACTTTGACTATTTGTGTAAATTATACAATTTTGATTATTTATCAAGTTTTAATTGGAGTTGCTATCAAGTGAAGGTTCTAGTATCAACTTCACCTCAATTATACGGCTATATTTGGTTGGTCGTTCCTATTTCTACTCTTTTATTATATTTTTGTCATATATTTATTTTATTTGCTATAATTATGTCTCAAAGAGGTTCAATTGAAACTAGTAGTGGGGGGCGGGGACGTGGTCGTTCGAAAAATAGAGGTAAAGGAATTGTTGGTAGTTCTAATCAACACATAGATGAAAATCAATATTATTATGATTTTAGCTCTTATAATCCACTTGATTCACAACACGTAGAAGCGCAATATAATTATGAAACTGGGGTTAATTTAGAAGAACAACCTGAATTTCAAGCTAGTCCACCTGAAGTTCAATCCGACTTGCCTCCTGTACCTCCCACTAGAGCTCGGTTAAACGTAAGGAAAGATCTGAGGTGTAGGAATTTGTACAAAAGAAAATTGAAAATCAGACGGCTGTTTGTGGTCTTTGTGGAATGGTGTGGGTTTTCAAAACTGGAGGTAATGAAGGTGGGACGGGTAAAATTAGAACTCACTTAAGAAATAAACATCCTAAGGAATGGTCAATGCGGGCGGGGGTATTTATTTTGGAACCGACCATGGGGGATAGCACATGACGAATCCTCGAGTGTCCAAATTAAATTTAACCAAACAACAGGAGGGATTCTTAGTTATGATAAACAAAGGGATAGGAAAAATATTGCTAAACTAGTTGCGGTAGAGGGTTTACCTTATAGAATTCCTTCTTCTACTGGTTTTGTTCGTTATATTTAAGCTACATATAATCCTTCCTTTAAAGGTTTTCTAAGAACAACTGTTAAAAATGATATTATTAAATTTAAAATCGAATATAGAGATTATTTGAGATATTTATTTGATAACTTTGACACTAGAGTATGCCTTACTACTGATATGGGTCGTTCTACAAAGCTGTGATTATATTACAGTTACTGTTCATTGGATAGATTCTGATTGGGTCTTTCAAAAACGTATTATTGCATATAAAGTTGTTGATGAACCACACATGGGAAATTATATTTCCAAAACAGTTTCATCAATTTGTCGTGCATATTGTTTATCTAACAAAGTTTTTAGTATTACAGTAGATAATGCTACGAACAACACAGAAGCACTTAGGAACTTGAGACCTATTTTAAACCCCCCTTTTGAGGAATTTTTTCATGTTAGATGTGCATGTCATATCTACAATTTAGTAGTCAAAGATGGTCTTGACTTATTTAACAATATTATTGAAAAGGTTAAAGTAGCTATTGCCTTTATATTTAGAAATAAAAATCAAGAAAGAAAAAGATAATGGGAAAGAAAATGTATAGATTTAGGAATGCCGATTAGGAGAGTCCCAAAAGAAGTTTGTACTAGGTGGAACACTTTATTTGAAGCATTAACTGTTGCTTACGAATATAGAGAGCCTATTACTCAAATGTATAATAAATATTTTATGGAACTTTATCACCTTAAGGAGGAAGATTGGAACCTTGTTGAACATCTCCTCCAGTTTTTAGAAAAATTCTATCATGCTACTTTAGAATTTTCTGGACAATATTATCCAACTACTCCTACCATGTTATATTATATAGCTGGAATATCTGAATTATTAAGATTATATATACAAAGAATATAAAATGGCTGTAGAGGCCATGATTGAAAAATTTTAAAAATATTTTTTCCCAATTCCCCAACTTTTTTACATTGCTTCTGTGTTGCATCCTGAATTTAAAATTAAGTTAACTGAACGACTTGTTCGGAAAATATATGCAAATTTAGATATTACACCTCTTGAAATTGCGACTAGTAACTACCCTAGTGTAGAAATTACTTGTGCTAAAGTTTATACAGATACCGTGGCTGTTTTCGCAAAGTACAGAGCTTGGGCAGAGAATGCTACACCAACTGCACCGATACTGTCAACCGGTGAAAGTTCTTCTTCTCAAATAGGCAAAAGGCATGCGGGGATGAGCAGTTTTGGAGGAATACAACAAGTTCCAAGTCTACTTAATCCAATATTCGAAGAAACTTACAAGTTTTGGAACTCACGATTTATTGGATTATGGAAGAGTCAAGAAGCGCAATTTCCCATACTTGCAAAAATGGCCCGCGATATATTAACAATTCAAGCTTCATCAGTTGCGTCGGAGAGCGCTTTCAGCCAGGGAAGAATTCAAATTGGAGATCACAACATTCATTAAGAGAAGAGGCAACGGAGATAGGAGTTCTATTCAGGGATTGGATCAGAGCAGAGCGGAAGAAACTTTGAAATACCGAAACTTTCGCAGAAAAAGACAGAGCGTATCTGGATCAAATTTTGAGCGACGGAACAAGTGAAGAAGGGAGTCAAACAGCCAATGAAGCGGAAGACGAAGAAGATCAAGACAAATACGATGAACCGGAACAACAACAACCTGTTCATAAGGAATAGCCTATATCTTAAAAAAATTAGCCAGCATGTTTAAAAGAATGTAATTTTCAACATCAGAATACATATTAATAAAATTGCTCCAAGTTCACAACTATTGTCTTCTTATGTTTTATGTTTTACTAACTTTGTATATTTTTCAAGGTTTGAATCTAACTATAAACTTTGAAACTAATTCAAAGTTTGCAAGAATATTATTATAACTTTTTTAATTCTAAGTTTTAACTTTGAAACATACTTTTCATTTCAAATATATATACAAAGTTAGTAATAGTTTGTTGTTATATTTTCAAAAACTTAGAATTTCCTTCTTCTACAAAGTTTATGTCTTCTTATTTTTTATTTTTTACTAACTTTGTATATATTTCAAGGTTTGAATCTAATTATAAACTTTGAAACTAATTCAAAGTTTGCAAGAATATCATTATAACTTTTTTAATTCTAAGTTTTAACTTTGAAACAAACTTTTTCATTTATTTACAAAGTTAAATAAAGGACAAATTAAAAAAAAAAAATAGAAAACCGGAGGACCTGCCGGACCGGAAAAACCGGTAGACCGGTTGCCGGTGCCGGTCAAGGTCCGGTTGAGCCATTTCCAACTGGCGGACCGGACCGGAAAATACCGGTTTGGTCTGGTTTTGGCGCACCTCCGGCACCGGACCGGACCGGAAGCGAAAAAAATTTCCCCACTGGGCAGCCTTATTAGAAACAAAAAAAGAAAAACTATAAAACTGGTCTAATCAAAACATGAATTAGTGCCTATACTCTCTGACATTCATAAACTGCATGTATTTCTCCCTGTTTGCAGATGTCCGATGGGGCATGATGGCATATTCAAGGCACAATCTATCCTTTTTCTTGGTAAAAATATTAATTTGTTTGATAACCAGTAAGAAGATTAATTATATTCATTTCATGGGACCCAGACGCTACAGCAAATACAGACAAAGGTCTGAAACTCTCCTAGCTAAATGAAAAGCACAATCTATCATCAATGGCTTCTCTAAGAATCATTTAATTCTAAGTTACATTTAACACTCTTCGGGACAATTAAACAAAAGGGAAACCAAAAGAGTCCAAAAGATTTAAATTTCCACTGCAGAACCCCTTATGGTCAAAAGAGATCAAACAACACAATCAGAATCCTACCTTGGAAATAACATATTGCCTTGATTCCATATTCCAGTTCATTGGCCAAGGAAACTTTTTGTGTTAATGTTTCCATCACATCCCCAAATTAGCTATACTCTACTCATCCTACCATCCTTTTCCACCAATAACACCTCACCTCCACCCCAACCCCACCTCCATGCCACCTATTCCACCACAATTTAATACTTTAGCAAATCGGTTTTTATATTGATTCATTTTAAACTTTCTTTTGATAATTGAGATATTCTCAATGACAGTGGTGCACGGTTTGAAGCCAAGTGGATGATGGGCCCACCCTCTACTCCGCAACTTAAATATCAAGCTATTGTCTGGGGCAGGGTTCGAACATGTTGCTTCATTTGAACTTATTTTCATGTTAAAATGTTTAATTACATGAGAAAAGAGAAGCTACCATTGAATTAGTGAAGAAAGCGTGTAGGAAAGAGCTCCTCATATAGGAATCTAGGGTACATGAAATAAAGGGAAGTATCATAATTACTAACAAATATTTCTAAGTAAGCTAACAAAAATAATGAAGAGATACATTGAAACTGTATTTTCTTGCAGATGAGAATACTGGCTTAAAAGCAGTATGCATTGTAATTTGATTACCTTAAATCAGCTTAATCTGCATCGCCGTCCTAAACTTCACCTCCTCTGCCAACTACTTTAACCACAAAAGCTAATATGAAATCAATGTACATCCTTATATTCAACCTCTACACTTGACGCAGTAACTATACCATACTTTTTTTAGGAAAAAGTTATTTTTTGAGAGATTAGTAACTATATCATACTTATTTTCAAGAAAAGGGATTTCTCCCATTAAGACAGCTACTTTTTTTATAAGGTATGTTAAATCCCATTAAGATAGTTTTTTCCCCTTTTTTGATACATAACTTAAAACAAAATATCTGAAAGAAGATCTCCTTTAGGTGAGCATCCATCAATAACCAATAATCTACGCAGGTTCAGGCTCCTCGCTTTACGTTAGCATACCTACATGTTGGCCCAGGGCTCTGTGATACGATATTCCATATATAAGCAAGAAGCTGAATCTTAGTATGTCCTCAATCTTCATATACGAGCCCACGCACCACTAAAATGCACGTCCCAATAACTATTATGATGATACTATAGGAACTTACTATCCTAGCTAATAGCATCAAGATATATGATGAGAGATAATTTCGCTTATCAAAAAAACCTCCTGCAGCATCCAAGATCTGTTAAATGCTCCCTTATCCTAGAAATAACTTAGCATTAGGTTCCATAATCTCAATCTCCTCTAAAATATCGAGGGCATGCTTCATATGCCAGATAGCCACAATTAAGGGTGAAAAGTGGTCCGGGTCCGGCCCCGGGCTTCATGGGCCAAACGGGTCTCGTGGCCGGTCCAAACAGGCATGGGCCTTAGTGTGCAAAAGCCCACCACGGGCCGGTCCCTTCCACCAAGCTCACGAGCCCGGGACCGCCAGGCGGGCCTGGTACGGGCCCAACGGCTAACTTTTAAAAAAAAAAAAAATTTAAATAAGGCCAACGGCCAGATTTTTAAAATCTAGCCGTTGGGCCAATTTTTGACTGTTTTATTTTCAGAAAAATAGCCATTTGGCCCCCAAACTTTGTTTTAACCCCAAATTTTTTATAAATACACTTTTTACTTATTCTCAACTATAAATACCCCCTCATTCTTTCATTTTTACTCACAAATTCTCTCAATCTCTCTCAATCTCTCTCTAATTTTCTTCCATAATTGCTTACTTTGTTATTCCAATTTCGTGAAAAATTGTCAAGTTGGTGAATTGAAGTATTTAAGTCTTCAAGTCTTCAACGATATTTAATTTTCAAGAAGTTGTTCGTCAATTCGGTAAACTCGTTCCAACTCTTTAACTTTTAATATTGTTGTTCTGTTTGTTTTATTTAGTATAATTATAATTAATATGGATTTTTCTTTGAAAAAAATATTTGGTGGTAAGGGTAAGGGAAAATCAAAAATTGGTGAATCTAGTCGCCAAGCTACTACTACTCCCCTTGTTACCCGTCCTCCTCCACCTGTTATTCTTGATAATGATAACCCTTGTTTTCAATTTTCGGATAGTCAATTTTGCCATGATGTTGCACCGGGTCATCAATTAGATGAAGAAATTATGAACGCTCTTTATCCTAATCAAACTATATTCGAAATGATGCTGAAAATGATGATTTAGATGAAACCCAACCGGATTTAGATGATACACCTACTAGTCCTATTAATAAACCAACTGATGCCCCGCCTGACCCTCCTGTAGTAACCCCTATTTTTAATAGAAGACCTGCTAAACGGGCAGAAACATCTCTTGTTTGGAATTTTTTTACTCAACTAAGAGAAAAAAATAAGGCTAAGTGTAAAAGTTGTGGATCTTTGTTGGCTCATAAATTTACTGACAACCGTAGCGGTATGGATAGTTTGACTAGGCACATAATGAAACACCCTAGGGATAAACAAAGATATTTACAAATGAAAGCTGCGGAAGAGGGGATGAGTGTAGATAATGCGGCTCACCGTAGTGCAGGTTCAAATCTAGTCCAACCGGGAATTAACACTGTTACCGATGGAATTTTATATTACGATCCAAATAAGAATCGTGAAGGATTAGCAAAAATGGTAACTGTTATGTGCTCACCATATAGCTTTCCTTCCAACCGCCATTTTGTGCAATATATTAGAAAAGTTTATAACCCTACTTATAAAGGATGGCCTCGTGCAACCGTAAAGGCCGATATTTATAAATATAAACACGAATATGAACAATATTTGCGATATTTATTTACGCATATAGATTGTCACGTTGCTATTACTACGGATATTGGTAGAAGTGCCAATGACTGTGATTATCTAACCGTTACAAGTCATTGGATAGACGAGGACTGGATAATGCAAAAACGCATTATTGCCTATAGAATTATTAACTCATGCCACACAGGTAAATTTATTGCCAGCACAGTAGCAGATATTTGTAGATATTTTTGTATTAGAGATCAAATAATGTCTGTTACAATGGATAATGCTTCTAGTAACACCAATGCAATATG
>MCJB01001822.1:1700-15665 GCA_002018475.1 Nicotiana obtusifolia
GCATGCTAAGGTGAGGAAAACTTTGGAGGATGCTTATGAAAAGGTAGCGGTCAAGAAGAATAAAGGAAGGAAAAAGCTGGACTTAAAGAAAGGTGACTGGGTTTGGGTGCACTTCCGAAAAGAAAGATTTCCGAACCATAGGAAAGGAAAGTTAGCTCCGCGGGGAGATGGACCATTTCAAGTGTTGCAGAAGATCAATAATAATGCTTATGTCCTAGATCTGCCTGATGATTATGCTGTTTCTAAGACATTCAATGTCACTGACTTGACTCCTTGTGTTGCTTTAAAATATGAAGAAGGTTCGATTTCGAGGACGAAATCTTCCCAAGAAGGGGAGGATGATGCAGGTCAACCTGATCATGATACGTTTAAACCTTCAAGACCATTCACGAGAAGTCAAGCTAAAGAGCTTCATAATGCACATTTAATGGTGAAGAAGATCCAAGCGTTTGGCGTGTGAAGTTTGCGTTTGGCATATATTATTGTATTGTTATGGAAGACATTAATTCTTACTTGTTTTGGAGTCCTGCGTGACTATTTCTTAAACTTAGCCAAATTGTGGCCTTTTTGTTAATTAGTTGTTTCCTAGTTGATTTAGGTTAACTAGTTATTCTTTTCCTAGTTGATTTAGGCAAAGGCTCATTCTATATAAGCCTAAAGACTTCATTATTTTGATACCTTTTGACATTATTATCAATCAAAACCCGGCAGCACATTGCTCCCAAAATCGTGTGAATTAACTTGTCCAATTTTGGTGTGATTTAAAATTGAACTTGTTCCTTTGTTTGATCGAACAGTTTGCAAGACCATTGTTGTCTTGAGGGTTGTTCGTATAGTATAGGTACTCCGTGACTTCATCAAGAAGGTAAGTAGACTAGTTCCTACTTGTTGTCTTGATAGTTCATTGAGCGTCTTACTTCTATCTTTTATTTTCTTGTTTCCGCTTTTTATATTGCATCAGCTGCTTTGTGTTGATTGGATGTCTATGGAATATGAGTGCTGTGGAGATCCATGATGATTGCTGTAGTTGCAACAGAATGAGCACTAAAAGTGCTAATACCACACATTGCAACTACAGCAATAATATGGACCAATCTGTGTTGAGATGTGTATTATGATCAGTAGTGACATTGATGATGATATACTTCTTCTTGTTCTTTTGCCTCTGATTGTTGAAGTTGTTGATGCTTTGAAGGTGTGCTATGTGTTGCTAGTGTGACAGGTTGCTTGAGTTTGTGTGCTGTTTTTGCTGCCCTAGGTATATGTGATCGTCTGTGTTGGCTTGAGAGTGTTGTTTCTGTTGGTTATTTGGTAGGAGTGCTGCTGTGTCAAGTAGCTGCTGGTTTTGCCTGCCTATGTTGCTGTTGTTATATAACTGTGTGCTGACTGAATTCCTGTGATGTTTGCTAGCAAGGAAGATCCATGATGATTGTTGTAATTGCAATAGATTGAGCATTAGAAATTCTAATACCAAACATTCCAATTGCAGCAATGATCTGGACCTCTCCAAGCTATCTGCAGAGTTGAGAGGTGTGCTGAGAGCAGTGATAGTTTCCTCTGAAGTTTGAGGAATGAGACTGTTGTTGCTGAGCTTCTCATGTTGCTTGTGTTTGTGTATTTGCTGATATTACTGGTAGTGACTGTGATCCAGTCTACTGACCAAAGAGGCAATGGAATGAGCATTATAAATGCTGATACCACACATTGCTTCTTCAGCAGTAAGTGGATCCCATACAATGATTAGCATTTCATGTGATTGACTGTTGCTTGAATCTAGGGTACTGGTGGCTAGGAACAGTTGGTGTTGTCTTTTGGATCTATCTTCTTCTCTACTGATGACCTTGATTTTGAGGTCATTGTGAGGACAACCCAGGTTTCCTGCAGTTGCAAGAAAAAATAGCATGTTAGTGTAAATCCACTGCTCCAGTCTCTCCTTGTTACAGTTGTGGTGATGATGCTTGTGGTAACAGTCCAGCTTAATTGTCAAAGTATTAAAACTTCGGTGGCAAACTAGGTATGGCAATGTGCCTGCAAATAACAGAAAACAGATTATATAGAATCCTGCAGAGCAATTCAGTTCCCTATTACTGAGATTGTGTTCATGGCCTCCCATATGCTTCTTGTTGGTGCTATACTTTGCTTAGATCCGCCAGTGTACCTGCAGTATTAACATACATGTTAGGAATTTGTTGAAAGCATTGTTTGATCTCAAATTCATGGTGTTGATCAATTGCTATGGTCTTGGATAATATGGCTGCAGCACAGTGTGAGGCCATCTTTCCATTTTCTTATTTGCTCTAGTGTTTCTTGCAGAGGATGGCATGTAAGTCTCCTTCTCCAATCTTCCTCCCTTTGGCAGAGTTACTTCCCTCTGTTTCCTGCCACTCTTACTCTTAGATATGGACATTGACTCTTATCACTATTAACCAGCCTTCTACTTTATGTGTCTAAATCATCAAAGCAATGGGATTTTATAGGTCCAACATCTAGAGCATAGTTTGCAATATGGTCTGCCAGTCTGTTGCTCTCCCTAAGTGTGTGTGTGTTATTGTTGCATTGCATTTGTCATCAAATCTTTGATTTATGCAACAATTTCCTCAATGGACCAAGGTATTCTCTATTCCCCCTTTATGCCCTTTAGTAACATCATTGAGTGAGTATGGAGCTCTATTAGAAGGTGCTCATTGTGGACACAGAATCTCAGAGCTTCCAATATAGCCTGTGCCTCAGCTTCTGTGTTTGTGCTTTCTTGGATCTCTTTGCTGTATGCATATATTACATCTCCCTCTTCATTTCTCAATACAAAACCAATTGAACTTCTACCTGGATTACCCCTGGAAGTACCATCTGTGTTGACTTTAATCCACCCTTGATTAGGGAATTCCCGGATCACCTTTGTGTATTTCAAAGTGGGAGTATACTGCTCCATCATAACAATTATATTTGGACATTTCTGAGGGATGTTTTGAATACCTGGCTTCCTGACTTTGATGAGCAGCTGTAGAGTAGAAGTGATCTAATAGATTACTTTGATGAGTAGCTGTAGAGTAGAAGTGATCTATTGACAGTGATTGTATCTCCATATTTGTGGCTGTTCCTTTTCTTCCACAGTTCCCATATAATCACTGAAGGTGAGGCCTGCATTATTGATTTTAGTCGATTGACAACATCTGCAGTCCAGCATTTTATTACTGCTTGGTGCAGTGTGATTCCGTCCATGTTAATTCATGCATTACCAAGGAAGTACCTCCATACCTTACTTGTAGCATATGATGTGAAGAACAGGTGTTGTCTTGTTTCTTCTTGTGGCTCTGCACAGCACCAACATTTAGAAGCCATGTGGTAGCCTAGTTTTTTGAAGAAGTCATCAAGTGGTATTTTGTTTCTCCGTACTTTCCACAAGAAGAAAGCAATATTGAAAGGTAGCCCTTGCACCCAAATGTTTCTATAAGCATTAGACGGATGCTGCTTCTTTCTCAAGTATTCCCAAGCTGATTTAACAGTGAAGTCACCTCTATTTTCTAACATCCATGCACGCTTATCAAGTATATCAGTCAAGGCTGGTGGTTTGATGTTCTCCAGTATGGGTGCAGCAAGCTTATTTGGCAATATTTCTCTAATCTTCTCCTCCATCCAGTGGCCTGCATATACTACATCCTGTATGTTTTGTATAGTTTCATCACATACAAAATCAGGTGGAGTAACAAAGTATAGTGCTCCCAGTCTAGTCCAGTTTTCAAACTAGAATAAAGAAGATCCCATCTTAGGTTGCCAGAAGATTTGGTGCTCTATAATGTTTCCGCATTCAACCATTTTCCTCCATATATGAGATCCACCTCTCTAAGGGATAATTATAGGATTGAGCTTTTTACAGTACTTCTGACTCATGAATGAGCTCCACGGACTTGGTTTTGTCCTGAAATTCCACCATAACATACAAAACAGTGCTGTAGACATGTCATGTAGAGACCTGAATCCTACACCTCCTTCCTCACATGGTAAGCACAAGGTGTTCTATAATGCCCAGTGTCTGCTCGGGCTTCCAACAGAACTGCACCAGAAGAATTGAGCAATTATCTTATGTAGCTTGTTGATTACACAGGCAGGGGGGTTTACTGCAGAAAGGAGGTGTATTGGCATGCTTTGTAACACATGTGTTATAAGCACTGCCCTTCCCCCTGTAGACAGTAGTTTTCCTTTCCATGCTTGAAGCTTGTCCATCACCTTTTGTATGAGGCCTTGATAGTAGCTTATCTTTCTTCTCTGGTAGAAAATTGGACATCCTAGGTAAGTAAAAGGGAATTCGTGTCTATGGATACCTATGATCCTTTGCACTTTATTGACTACCTGTGCAGAAGTGGAATGATGCAAATACACAACAGATTTGCTCTTGTTTATCAATTGACCAAAGGCACTTTCATATGCAGTCAGTACCTCCATTATCAGTTGCAGTGAAGTAGCATCTGAAGAAGAGAAGATCATAGTATCATCAGCATATGCTAAATGGTTTATCTTGGGACTCCATTTAGGCAATCCAAATCCACAAAAATACAGATTGGAGTGCAGAGCATTGAGTCCTCTAGACATAGCGTCTGCTGCCAGTGTAAACAAGGCAGGTGATAGAGGGTCACCTTGCTTGACTCCCCTTGTGGATTTAAAGAAACCATGTGCCTCTCCATTGATCAGTACAGAGTACCAATTGTTTGCCACAATCCCATGTATCAAGCCAATGAACTCTTCAAATCCCATCTTCCTCAGAACCTTTGTCAAGAAGAGCCATGGCAATCTATCATAAGCTTTTTTCATATCCAGTTTCAGTACCACATTTGGACTTGCTTTAATTCTCAAATGAATGTCTGTTATAATTTCTTGAGTTAACAGCATATTTTCCACTATACTTCTGCCTTTTACAAAACCAGTTTTTTCATCAGAGATTAGCTTTGGTAAGATGTTAACCATTCTTTCATGGATTACTCTGGAGAAGATTTTATTGCTGAAGTTACTGAGACTAATTGGTCTCATATCTGAAAAGGTCAGTACCTCCTTCTTTTTTGGCAATAGCACCAGGTTTGTGTGTGTTATGCACTTGGGGAGAGTATGTCCATTGAAGATTGCTTTTACCATATCAACTATGTCATTCTCAATTATGTCACAACATGATTGGTAGAAACACCCAGTGAAACCATCAGGTCCAACAGCACTTTCTGCATTAAGCCCAAACACTACTTGCTTGATTTTCTCCGTTGTTGGTTGCTGCATTAATAGGGTGTTATCTGTGCTTTCCACCAATATAGGAACATGCTCCAGGATTCTAAATGTTGTAGGGATGGTTTCCTCATGGAACTGTGCTTTGAAGTAGTTAACTGCTTCCTCTGGTATTTCTTCACTATCTTCCAACCATGTACCCTGACTGTTCTGTATTCATTTCAACTGTAACCTCTTCCTTCTGCCATTCACCTGTGCATGAAAGAACTTTGTGTTTCTATCTCCATCTTTGAACCATGTCATGCCAGCTTTTTGCTTCCAGAATTCCTCCTATACGGTCAAATATCTGATTAAGTCAGCCTGTACCTTTTGCAATCTTGCTCTGTTCTGGACAGTAGGTTGTAATTCAAACTGTGATTCATGTACTTTGACCACTTCCTCCAAGCTTGTTATCTTTTGAAAGATGTCTTCATATGTTGCTCTGCTCCATGTTGATAAGGCTCTTTTCAACTTCTTCAATTTGTGATTAAATAGAAGGAAAGGATCCCCTGTGAAGTCTGCTTTCCAGTGTTCTTTTACCACATCTTTGAAAGAGTGGTGCTTTATCCAGAAATTGAGGAATCTGAAAGCTTTCTTTGTAGGTATAGCATTTTGGTTACAAGTTAGTAGCCTGGGGCCGTGATCTGAACCTATCGTTGGCAAGTGAGTGACTTCCAGTTGTGGAAGCCACTGTTGGAGTGCACAGTTAGCTAGGCATCTGTCCAGCCTTTTGAATATGCAATCTTCCTCACTTCCAATGTTGTGATCTCCTTGTTGGTTTTTGTAACATCCTTGTCATTATTCTTGATTTGAGGATCTTTCATTGTGCCTTGTTGCTTTGCCTTGCCATTTACACTTTGTACATCTAGTTCCTCTTCCTCATAAGTTGAATCTTCGTCACTTCCCATGCCATCTAGTGCTGCTTCTTCTTCTGATCCTTCTTTTACTTGTTCACTCCATAGCTTGCCTTCACTGAGTTGAATTCTCTCAGCCTCATTCACCTCTGGTATCATAACAAATGCTCTGTTGACCCAATGTCCTGTTGATTCTTTGATTTCAGTAGCTAGTGCTTTATCTCCATTTCCATTTCCCTCTGCTTGTGTCTTAGTAATATGTAGTGCCTTGCTAGTACCTGGAGTTGAAGTTAACTATGCTGCCATTGAGGCATGTATAGTTCCTCCCACTGCTTCTTCAACTACAATTAGTTGATTATCTTTATTAGCTCTGCTTTGCTCCATTTCCAGTACTGCAAAACTTAAAGTTTGTCTGAACTTTCTAAAAAACTGTGTTTGCTGGCTTTGACTCCAGCCTCCCTTTGGATTGATCTGCTACTTGCTTGTCTTTGCTTTGTGCTCGATTAACTTCTTTCCATTGTAAATGAGTGTTGCCAACTACTTTACCACTCGATAGGATCATTAGAGGTGCTGCTTCCTTTGCCTTCTCCTTAGATTTCTGCTTCTCAACAGAGCTGTCATTTAGCAATTCAGGATGAAGTTTGCAACATTCTAACATATCATGGCCTTGCAGCTTGCACTATTTACAATATTTGGGTATGAAATCATACTGAATGTTAACCCATTCAGTTCTTATGCTCCCTGTAGCTTCATTCTCAATATCCATACGAACTTTCTTTGGTAGTTCAGTTAACAAATCGACTAATACCTTGACTCTTGCATAGCATGGACAAGTCTTGTTGATTGTTGCCATGTCTAAATGCAATGGCTTTCCAATTGCTGAGGCTAAAGAAAAGAGGCATTCTTAACAAAATAAGTAGGAAGCAAATTAGGAAATGAAATCCAAGCCATTGCTTTAGAGGTTTCTTCTCCTTCTTTGAATTTGGCATCATAGATCAATTCCTCATCTCATACTCATATCCATCTTTTGCTTTCAGATAGTATACTGCCTTCGATGTAAAATTGATGAAGTCTTGCCATAGCGTCAATCGAATTAACACATGCCTATCTTTGAGCAATCCAATATTACAATCACCCTTAATCCCACACTGAGCAGGGATTAATCATCGCAACTCTTGAATATCAGGCCAACCATAAGAGAACATACCAATTAACGCATATTGAAGACCTTCAATTATGTTCATTCGATCAACTTCAGCCTCTGTAAACTTGACAAAAGGCTGACCTTGCAAGAAGGTTGCGCTTTTGAATGGGGTTGGCTCAACTCGAACTGTCGAATTAGGGTTCACTGTTGAGGGCGAGTTTAGAGTCGAAGGTCTGAGGAGATGACTGTAATCGAGGGGTTGTGGCGTGGTTGTAGTTGTTGTGGGAGTTTGGGAAGTGAGAGGAGGAGGTTCGCCAGCCGGCGTAGCACTGGCCGGCGTCGCCATGGCTGCGCACGAGAGCTTCGCGATTGAATCGCCTCCCAGTTGCCTCTATCGCCTAATCGCCAAACCTTCTCTTTCTCTCTCTAGATTTGTGGATTAGGGTTTCGAATTCTCCTTTTTTTTTTAAATAAAAAACGAATTAAAAGGCAAAGAACGTAACACTAAGGCACGAAGAACAGGATTGGGATTGTCAGGACAAACCCTTTCCAAGATTTGATACCAACTTCTGCAATATAAATGAAAGTTTGATGCAATATAAAATGCGGAAACAAGAAAACAAAAGATAGAAGCAAGACGCTCTATGAATTATTAAGACAACAAGTAGGAACTAGTCTACTTACCTTCTTGATGAAATCAAGGAGTACCTATACTATACAAACGACCCTCAAGACAACGATTGTCTTGCAAATTGTTAGATCAAAGAAGGAACGAGTTCAATTTTGAATCACACCAAAATTGGACAAGTTAAAAGTCACATGAGATTTGGGAGCAAAGTGCTGCCGATTTTCTTTTATAAAAATAATGTGAGGTGTTGAAAATAATGAAGTCTTTAGGCTTATATAAATTGAGCCTTTACCTAAAACAACTAGGAAAAGAATTATAGTTAACCTAAATCAACTAGGAAATAAATAACTAACAAAAAGGCCACAATTTGGCTAAGTTTAAGAACTAGTCACGTAGGACTCCAAAACAAGTAAGAATTAGTGACATTCATAGCCTTACATCACACGCCAATCTTCACAAAGTGCATTGAATTACTTGGCTCTTCTTCACCATCAAATGTGCATCATGAAGCTCTTTAGCTTGACTTCTCATGAATGGTTTTGAAGGTTTAAACGTATCATGATCAGTTTGAGCTGCATCATCCTCCCCTTCTTGGGTCGATTTCGTCCTCGAAATCGAACCTTCTTCATCTTCCAAAACAACACAAGGAGTCAAGTCAGTGACATTGAATGTCTTAGAAACAACACAATCATCAGGCAGATTTATGACATAAGCATTATTATTGATCTTCTACAACACTTGAAATGGTCCATCTCTTCGCGGAGCCAACTTCCCTTTCCTATTGTTTGGAAATCTTTCCTTTCATAAGTGCACCCAAACCTAGTCACCTCTCTTTAAGTCCAACCTTTCCTTCCTTTATTCTTCTTGACCGCTACCTTTTCATAAGCATCCTCCAAACCTTTTCTTACCTTAAGCATGCACTTCGAGCAACGCAGCTGCCCGATTTTCTCCATCAACGCTAATAACTGCATCTCTCGGCAACGGAACAAGATCAAGTGGTATCAAAGGATTAAAACCATAAATACATTCAAATGGAATAATGCTAGTCATGCAAATAACAGTTCTATTATATGTAAACTCCATAATATGTAATCAGTCAGCCTAAGTGCTGGACTTCCCTTTGTTCAAAGCTCGAAGAAGAGCTCCCAAGGTGCGATTAACAACCTCAGTTTGACCCTCAGTCTATGGATGATATGATGTAGAAAACAACAATTTGGTGCCAAGAGCACCCCACAAACACTTTTAAAAGTGACTCAAAAACTTAGCATCCCTATCACTAACAATAGTTCGAGGCACACCATGCAACTTTAATACATTAGCAATAAACAAAGAAGCAACATGTTGTGCATCATCACATTTTTTACAAGGAATGAAATGAGCCATCTTAGAAAACCTATCAACAACCACATAAATACTATCATGACCACCCTAGATCGAGGCAGCCCCATCACAAAATTCATCGAGATATCTACCTAAGGACTAGTAGGAACGGGTAAGGGAGTATATAAACCATGATTATTAGACCTAGACTTAGCTCTTTTACACTCAAAACACGCTCCACATTCTCTCTCGACATCTCGCCTTATCTTAGGCCAATGGAACTGTTCCCCTAATATAGCTAAAGTCTTATCCACCCCAAAGTGTCCCATCAAGCCCCCACAATGCACCTCACGTACCAACAACTCTCGCCACGATGACTCGGGTATGCAAACTCTCCCCTTCTTAAAAAGGTACCCATCATGCCACCGATACTTCTCAACCCGCTGCCCACTAGTTATGGCATCACACACTCCTAAGTTTAGGGTCATGCTCATACATAGAATTAATACTCTTAAAACCCATCAACCTAGATGCTAACGTGATAGCCAAAGCAAACTTTCTAGATAGTGCGTCAGCTACTACATTCTCCTTTCCCTTCTTGTAATAAATCACATAAGGGAAACTCTCAATGAATCTACCCACTTGGCATGTCGTTTATTTAGTTTATATTGACCTCTAAGATGTTTGAGTGACTCATGGTCACTCCTAATTACAAATTCCTTAGGCCATAGGTAACGTTGCCAATGAGCTAAATCTCGCACGAGGGCATAGTACTCTTTGTCATACGTAGAGTAATTCAAGGCAGCCCCCTTCAACTTCTCACTTAAATAGGCAATAGGCTTTCCATCTTGCATAAGAACACCTCCAATTCCCACCCCCGAGGCGTCACACTCAATTTCAAACGCCTTACTAAAATCAGGTAATTGTAACAATGGGGCAGAACTAAGCCTACGTTCCAACTCTTGGAACGCACCCTCTTGCGGCTCCCCCATACAAAAGGCGTGTCTTTTCTCACCAACTCCGTGAGTGGAGCTACTATGGTGCTAAAGTCTTTAACAATGCGCCTGTAGAAGCTAGCTAGTCCATGGAATCTTCTAACATGGGAACTAGTAGTAGGAGTAGGCCAGTCTGTAATAGCTTCTACCTTATATTCTTCTACTTCAAAACCATTAACACTTACGACAAATCCCAAAAATACAACTTTCTCTACACAAAAAGCACACTTCTTTTAATTAACATATAACTTTTCAGCTCTCAACACTTAAAACACTTGCCTTAAGTGATCAACATGGTCATCTAAACTTCTACTATAAATCAGGATATCATCAAAGTAGACGACCACAAACTTATTAGTAAACAGTTTAAGCACATGATTCATTAGTCGCATGAACGTACTAGGTGCATTGGAGAGACCAAAAGGCATCACCAACCATTCATATAGACCAAACTTGGTCTTGAATGCAGTTTTCCACTCATCACCAGGTTCCATACTAATTTGGTGGTAACCAGACTTAAGATCAATCTTAGAAAACACAGTTGAACCGCATAACTCATCTAGCATGTCATCTAACCTAGGGATAGGATGATGATACTTTACCGTTGTCTTGTTGACGGCTCGACAATCAATACACATCCTCCAGGTGCCATTGTTCTTTGGAACCAAGATCACGGGTACGGCATACGGACTTAGACTTTCTCGAACTAGCCCCTTAGTCAATAGCTCATCCACTTGTCGTTGCAACTCCTTAGCATCCTGTGGATTGCTCCGATTTGGGGGTTTGTTCGGAATTTGTGACCCCGGAACAAAGTCAATTTGGTGTTCTATCCCCCTCAATGGAGGTAGTCCACGCGGCATCTCCTTGGGAAACATGTCCACATATTCCTGCAAAACATCATTAACAACACTAGGCAAGGGGTGAACGTTAGTAGAAACTTCATCGTAACACTTAACCTCACAAACAGAACCATTATATTCAGGTCTTAAGGAAGAACCATCACTAGTTCCTTCCCCTGTATTCTTTCAAGTACTAGAGGTTCTTTCAAGGTTCTCCACTCGAATACTAAGCGCCCTTATTTCAGCCCAAAGCTCGGCTAAAGTAATATCTGTCACAATCTTTTCTCCTTTCGTAGCCATGTGCCTGCAAAAGAAACAAGATTAGAGAATGTGTTAAGGTTAGTTAAAATACTCTTTCTCACTTTTTGAATGACTCTCGGGTTCACTCAAATTTTGGGTAGGATTTCACACTTGTCTTCAAATTGGCTTCCTCTAATTGATCAAGTTCCTTAACGACCTTTCAAGTTCACAAGTTCAATAGTTTCTTCGGGGTGAGTGAATTTATGTGACTCGATAGGCGGACAACTTTTTAAGTGAGCACAAGAAGCCAAGAATTATCTACGAAAGTGGATATTATGAGTTTTAGCACGAGGTCCTACAAGCTCAAAGATTAGTAATTACTTAAGTAGGAAATTACCTAAGAATTACTAATTAGAATTAATGTAAATCAAAAAGGAATTTCGAAATAGTAAAGGGAAGGAAAATTTTGAAGCTTTCCCACTTTAGTTTGGAGAAGACCAATCCTCTCTCCTTAGCTCTTAGGATTTTCGGCTCCCCCTTCTTCTTTTCCAACACAAATTCGCCCCTCCTTTCCTTGTCCAAATAGAATTTCAGCTCCTTGAAACTTCTCCCTTTTGGATTGGGAGTTGTTTCCTTCTTGGACTAGAATTAGGGTTTCCTAGTCCTCCTCCTTCTCCTCCCAAATTCGGCCTCCCTTACACGTGTTAGGCCCCCTTACACGTTTTTCAAGACTCCCTTCAAGAAAAATAAATTAATGTTCAAGAACTTCAAGAATTCAAGGAAGACTCGCTAAGAATGATTGAGGATTCAAGACCCTCTTCAAGAACAACGCAAAACTCTTCAATAACTACAATTTTAATTCCAAGAACTTCAAGATTCTTGAGTTTCACGCGACTACTTTTAAGAATAACAATTTTGGGCGTTCAAGAACTTCAAGAATTCCTAAGATTAACGTGAATGAATTCAAGACCCCAAATTGATGCCCATGAAATTCAAGAACTCCAATATTAACGTGAACTAGCTTCAAGAACAACAAATTGGCGTCCAAGAACTTCAAGAATCCAACCAAGAACTATTGATAATTCTTCTAGCAATTCAATTTACTTCAAGATTTCAACTAGGGTTTCAAGAATGATTTTTAAACGACCAAAAACTTCAAGATTGGTTTCAAGAACGGATTTTAACAATCAAATCTTCAAGATATCAATCCTAGATGTTTTAGCAACTTTAATCAACAACATTTCTCAGTTTTTCTCTTTTTTTTGGTCACGTTTTTTCTTCTTCTTGTTTTTTTATTTATCAAAAATGAAATTAAAGAAAGAACCTAAACTAAGGCACGAAGAACATGATTGGGATTGTAAGAACAAACCCTTTCCAAGCTCTGATACCAACTGATGCAATCTAGCTCTGATACCAACTGATCCAATATAAAACGCGGAAACAAGAAAATAAAAGATAGAAGTAAGACGCGCTATGAATTATTAAGACAACAAGTAGGAACTAGTCTACTTACCTTCTTGATGAAATCAAGGAGTACCTATACTATACAAACGACCCTCAAGACAACGATTGTCTTGCAAATTGTTAGATCAAACAAGGAACGAGTTCAATTTTGAATCACACCAAAATTGGACAAGTTAAAAGTCACATGAGATTTGGGAGCAAAGTGCTGTCGATTTTCTTTTATAAAAATAATGTGAGATGCTGAAAATAATGAAGTCTTTAGGCTTATATAAATTGAGCCTTTACCTAAAACAACTAGTAAAAGAATAACTAGTTAACCTAAATCAACTAGGAAACAAATAACTAACAAAAAGGCCACAATTCGGCTAAGTTTAAGAACAAGTCACGCAGGACTCTAAAACAAGTAAGAATTAGTGACTTTCATAGCCTTACATCACACGCCAATCTTCACAAAGTGCATAGAATTACTTGGCTCTTCTTCACCATAAAATGTGTATCATGAAGCTCTTTAGCTTGTGATGCAAATAAATTTGATCAAGTGTTATCAATGCCATCTATGAACAAGACAAGAAAAGGCGTTGGTTAGCCTTGGAGAAGATCCAAGCGTCCATAAATCTTGCTATGGACAAATCTTGTGTTGAAGATGTACATTTGTGTTTATGTTCTATTATTATGTAATTATTGAAGACATTAATATTTGTTTGGTCCTGCGTGACTATTCTTTAAATTAGCCAAATTGTGGCCTTTTTGTTAATTAGTTGTTTCCTAGTTGATTTAGGTTAACTAGTTATTCTTTTCCTAGTTGATTTAGGTAAAGGCTCATTCTATATAAGCCTAAACACTTCATTATTTTGATAGCTTTTGACATTATTATCAATCAAAAAACGGCAGCACATTGCTCCCAAAATCGTGTGAATTAACTTGTCCAATTTTGGTGTGATTCAAAATTGAACTTGTTCCTTTGTTTGATCGAACAGTTTGTAAGACCATTGTTGTCTTGAGGGTTGTTTGTATAGTATAGGTACTCCGTGACTTCATCAAGAAGGTAAGTAGACTAGTTCCTACTTGTTGTCTTGATAGTTCATTGAGCGTCTTGCTTCTATCTTTTGTTTTCTTGTTTTCGCGTTTTATATTGCATCAGTTGGTATCAGAGCAACTGATGCAATATAAAACGCGGAAATAAGAAAACAAAAAGATAGAAGCAAGACGCTCAATGAACTATCAAGACAACAAGTAG
>MCJB01001823.1:0-13960 GCA_002018475.1 Nicotiana obtusifolia
TGATGCTCATACTTCACTAGTTGACAAGTCAAACACTGAGAGACATGATTGACAATATCTTTCACCATTCTCCACCACCAATAGTGATGTTTCAAGTCACGGTACATCTTCGTGACACCTAGGTGAATGGAATAGAGCAAACTATGAGCCTCCTGAAGGATCAACTCTCTTAACCCATCAACATTTCGAACACAAATCTGGCCCTAAAGTAGTATAACACCATCTTCTCCAATCACAACCTCCTTAGCACCACCCGCTGCACTGTGTCTTTCAAAACCAACAAGTGAGGATCATCAAACTGGCGAGCCTTGATGAGCACCAACAACGATGATGGTTCCACAATACAAGCGAGAACCCGGTAGACTCCGAAATATCCAATCTCATGGACCGTCCAAATCCTAAACATCCATGACTAGTGGCCTCTCCACTGCCGGTAAATATGTTGTTACACCCCAAACTTTCAAGTTAGAATTCATCTTAAGTAAATCAATATGATTCAGAGAATTGAAGGATTTTACAAAGATAATTATGGGTTAAAACAAGTTTTAAGGAGTATCGTGAGGGTTGGAAGGTTAAGAAGCTACTCGAATCGAAGAAAATAAGTTTTATCGAAAGTCGGCCAGTTGGGAATGTTATAACCCGTACTTGTAGGGTGAGACTAGGGTGCTTAAGATGATAAGAAGGCAATGTTATGAGGTATTTTAGTTGTGTGTTAAGTTTTGAAGCCAAATGAGTTATGAAACAAAAGTCGACAAAAGTTGTCGCAAGTTACATTCATTATTTTACTAAAACTTTAGGTTTAATGTTACTGAGATTTTCTCTCAATGTACTTGGATTTATGGGGTGATCTACCCATCAAATTGAAGCTATACGAGTCTAGTTTCCAAACCATTAAACCTTTTGTCAATACAACATCGAGGTAGACAGATATTCACATTTACGCGAGACTGCAGAAACAACATCTGTTGGGACCCGCTTGAGACGGCCATCGACCTTACTTATTTTAAAAGATGTTTCAGCCTCATTTCAGGTCATTTCTCACCCAAAATTCGTCCAAAGCTTTCCAAAACCCTCTCAGACATGCCCCAAGATCAAAAGAACCAAAATCAAGGGAAATTAACTCAAATCATCATCAAAATTGTTAAGGACTACAAGAGAATGCTTCTATGATGTTGTGGTGTGATTAAGGGCTATTAGTGAGCTAAGTTGAGATGGGGTTTCGAGTTGTAGCTGCTGTCTAAGTTATGTATAAAATCTTCTTGATTGTTCCTAAGGTTAATCTTTTGTTGGTTGTGTTGTTTGAGTGAAAAACCATAAGATAGCACTTGAAAGAACATGGTACACGGTTATCTATTTGGTTGGACTATTTTTTGGCCGCATATATGGTTTGTGGTGGCTGGAAATTATGAGACATAATTTGATAATATTTTGGTTGCTATTGTTAAGCTTTTTTAGGTGTTAACTATGTTTATTGAACAATAAAACACGAAACACAAGTGATTGACGATAAAAGTTAGGGTGCTAGGCGTCTAGGGCTGTTTTTGAAGTCAGTTTGTGGATTTTAAACTAGGAATCATATAGTAGATATAAGTATGATGTTCTGAAGGTGGTGAACAATTTATGGAATAAGAGTTGATTTAATTTATGTTTTGTTATTAGTAAAAATGAGCTTCTCGCTCAATATGATTTTTAAGATAATCGGAGAAGCTCATATTGGATTACATTGTTGTTGTTGCTATTGTTGGTTATTGTTGTTGTTGTTGGGCTGTTGATGGCCCATAGTGGTAATTGGGATGTAGTAAAAACAGCAGAATTTCTGCCTAATTTTTCGTAAGCTATACGACTATCCAAATACGATAGTATGACATTACATGTTGACGACAATATCATTTCACTTGTTATAGATGCAAGAAGTTGTGTTGAGTTTGGTTGAGCAATAAGGAAGAGATCATACAGGTAAGTTAAACACTTCCGTCTTTATTTTGGCATGATCTAAAGTGAAATGAACATAAAACGATATGCTATTTCATAACGGATCTACTCCTAGCAACTAAGGCTATCCATGTTGTTCTTTCCTTATAAAGTTATTCTAAGAAAGTATGTATGATCCTTGAACCCTATTGAGGTTCATATTGATGGTATGGAAGTCCATAATGTTAATCGAAGGTGCGTCGACCTTGCATCACTCCGTAAGGTTTAGAACGTGATTCCATGAGCCCAGCATGCATTATAGATATATATGTATCTATTTTACTCTACCAAGCTACACTATAGTTGGCTGGGTACGACACCGATTGTGCAACCACTGATCGGTTGGGTTTTATCGAGCCTATTATGGCCGGGCACAATATGATGATGATGATGCCCATAGAGGCAAATGTTTTTAAAAGCTTATATGTATATATAAGTATATATATAAGTATATATATATATATATATATATGTATATATATCATGCATTTCTTGTCAGTATCCCTTAGAGGTACTAAGATGTTACAGGTTGTATCTTCTCTATCTCTCTTTGCATTATTGTTCTTATTTATGCTTTCCAATCTTACATATTCAGAACTTTTTCGTACTGGGGATGCTGCGTTTCATGCTCGCAGGTCTAGATAGACATTGTCGGTCCTCCGAGTAGGCTATCAACTCAGCGGAAGGTGTTGGTGCACTCCACTTGCTCCGGAGTTGCCTATTTGGTCAGTATGCCTTGGACATGTATTGATTAGTATGGAGGGGCCCTGTCCCGACCCTTATGATGTTGATATGCTCTTATAGACTTGTAGACAGATGTCATGTACATGGATGCTGGTAAGTCCTTGCCGGCATATGTTTTGAGTGTACAAATGGTCATGTCGGCCTTATAGGTCCGTATGTCACATGTATAAGTTTGTATATCATGTTTGGTTGTCCTATTTTGATTATTTTCCTTATGTTTTATTCTAGCTATCTCATGATTGCCTTTCTGGGCCATCTATGCATGATGGTATGATAAGAATAATACGTTACGTGGGTACTCGGTTGAGTAAGCACCGGGTGCCCGTCGTGTCCCTCCGCATTTGGGTCATGACAAACTTGGTATCAGAGCAAGTTTGTCCTAGGGATGTCACAAGCCATGTGTAGTAGAGTCTTGTTTCTAAGTGTGTTGCACGCCACACTTATAAATAAGAGGCTGTGGGACATTTAGGATTGTTACCTTCCTTTCATATTCTAGATCGTGCGAAAGACTGGAGCTATAGGGAATTAAATCTAACGTATGCGTTGATATATGTTGTACAAAGATGTCATTACCCAGAAGATTTGTGGCTAGTCCAGATGTTAAGAAAGGATTGGAAGGGGGTATGAGACGCACTCCTTCTATTAACTCAGAGTCACTCCCTCAAATAGCCCCGATTCCACTAGTACTAGAGGAGTTGAGGGAGGCTCCAGCATCATTAACTCTGCGAGTTCCACCACCGACCCTATCTATGTAAGAACAACAGTACATGTATTGACGCAGTTGGTAGCCTCTTAGGATTGGCGTCACCCGAGGGCCCCTGATAGTGAAAGCCTTTGAAGGGTCAGGAAATCCACAACCTAAGGAGTTTAGAGAGCAAGAGCCCTTTATATTTCCAAGAGATGATTCGATGAAGCTATGGGATGGACTAAGAGGGCCAGGACAATTAATGGTGGTAGGTTATAGCAGATTGGGTTCGCACTGTGACTTGTGCATCATCAGATAAGTAAAGCAATATTAGACAACTAAAGAATGAGGCCCATTAGTGTACGAGAAGTCGAGAATCAAGGATGTTTTGTTGAAATTACTTCGAAAGAAATGGAAAGTGGAATGTTGTGAAAGGTATGTGCGAAACCAAATAGAGCAATATGAGTGAATATGGAAGACTATTAACGGATGTAAGTTAAAGTATGGGTGTAGAATAAGATTCGTAAGTAAGTGAGCTCTAAGGTTATAAAGCAATATGGGGCCCGTTTTCACTATAAGTGGACTAGTAATTTTAAGGGGGATTATCGGAAGGTCAATTTAACCATACAGATGCGAGGTGCTGATATTAGAGGATGACTTAAAATGATCTAGAACTAAGGTACCGATTAGAGACTCAAAGGACTCTCACACTAGCTAGCATTGCAATGATAGAAAGAGTGAATAAGAAGAAGGAGGAAGAGGATTAGTGGGAGACGAACCCTGGAAAAAGAATTTGGTAAAGATATCCTTGACAAACCACGTGAACTAAAGTTAAACTCATCAAAAGAAGGCATGCCAGCAAGAAAGTATGACTCGCTACATATATAGACCCCTATAAATTGTCTCAGAGGAAGAAAGGTTACCCATAGGACAATTGTATGCTACTAGGAATACGAACCTATGGAAGGCGGAAAGACGAGTAGGACTTCAAGCGTGAAACATTGAACTATTTTCCTAAGGGGGAAGACGAGGCAATAAAGCACTAATTCAAGAGCATTTTTGTTTAACAACAAAAAGAATGGAGGATTAGGATAAAAAGGCGTATAAGCAATTTTAAAATAACGCACGGGTACAAAGGATATGGAAAAGAGACAATATTGGTTTATAAATAGATGACAAGCATAGTTAAACACTTTATACATAGGAATGTTAACGTGAAGAATTTGTTAAAGTTAGAACTTATAACTCCAAAGGAAATTGCTGAGATTGAAAGGAGAAGGAAGAACAATCATAAGGAGTTAGAAAGGGACCCGAGTATGATGACTCTTGAAATTAAAAATAGACCACGGTAATGTCTAAACGTTGCAACCATGAGGGATAATCGAGATGACAACAAGAACAAGGGAGTTTTTTTTTTTAAGCAAATAACTTTAAGCACATTGCCTAGAGGATATATATATATTAAAATTAAAGAGATACAAGGTTTTACAAAATGTTCCGAATTTAAAAAGTGCGACTAATTCTAGATGTACTAATATAGCAAAAAACTATTTATTACAAAAGGTATCAAACCAACTTTCAATCCGTGAAGGCTTGCATATTCCCTGCCAACTGCAAAACATAGATGTAGCACCTCTATTGCTCTCACCAGGCGCCAAGTTTTGCATTCAAATGGATTGGCAAACGAGAATCTCCAGTGTCCTTCACATTGCATCATTGGTGTCTACCTTGACTCTCCTTCTGTCGTTTGGTAGAGTCAGTGATGAAATTGATACGATGTCCTAAAATACATTTGTCATAGAATGTTATCACATCTCCAGAATGAACATGTGTACATGTTAATCACTGGAAGATACTCTAACATTCTATGAATTATTCTGCACATAGGCCATGTATCAACTACTCTGGATCGTCTTCTGCTAGTTTTGAACCTTAAGCTTTTCATCATTTGAGTCTCTTCACTGTAATTGTGGGTGTGAGTTACTGTCTTTAATTCGATAGTACTTTGGCCTCGATCAGCTCTTAGTTTCCATCGTCGATCTGCTCTTCTGATGTTAAAGTAGATCCCTGAAAGTTCGTAACACAAAAGATAAAGAAAGAAAGTCAGGTTCATATATGTTCTCTGCTGCTTCAGTTTGATTCCAGTGACTTTAATGCTTATTTCCAGTGTTGTCATTGAGTCTTGTTGTAGTAGATCAACCCTCAGCAGGGTCGACAGTAGAGTTTGCCAACTGCTGCATTTCTCGACCTCACCCTGTAATCTGTTCTCGCTAATTTCCTTTCGATCCTCGATATCGATCATATAGTATGTACTCAAATATTGAACTTGTGGAATATTTGAATCCTTGAATTGTGCTCTATCATGATGATCTGTATGTTTGCAGCACAGATGCCTTTTCGATTGTCCTTCAGTTGAAGTAAGAACTGCTTTGATCAAGCTTAGTACAATTGGTCTAACAGTGTTGTAGTATCCAACAGTACAGTTTTCATATAGCATTAGTACACCTCCAGAATGAGCATGTGAACATGCTAATACCACTGGAAAATGTTCTAACACTATATGAAATTGTCTGCCTTGGTATTTCATCCAGGTACAATTGTTCTCCAATGAAAGTCGACTGCCTTCAGTTAGACAAGTAGAATCTGAATTGTCGAAACTTAATAACAGTTGATCCAGTGTAGTATCACAATTTCCTATAGTACAGTTTTCATACAACATTAGTACACTTCCAGAATGAGCATGTGAACATGCTAATACCACTGGAAATGTTCTAACATTGTATGTGGTTGTCTGCATATAGGCCTCTTTCAAAAATTTATCGGGATGTTTTTCTTTCTGCGATTCTTTTGGTGTTTGTGGCTTGTCCAGATTTCTGATCCTTTTTGTCAAACTTGGATTAAAAGATTGAATGGTTCCTGCAAAAGAAAACACCATGTTAGTGAAAAAATCCTCGATACTTCTGTTGGATGCTTCCCACATGATCAGCATAGTCGAACTCCCAGTCCTTCAGCTTTCAAAGATGTTTTTCATTGTGTTCGAGTTCTGATTTGTTGTTATGCTCGATAGATTCGAGTGCTGCTCACAAAAGATACTCGACAGCAGCAGTGTAGACTGTCCCCTTCTCAACCTCGAACCTCTAAGCTGTCCCCTTTTTGATTTTTGATGTCGATCTTGTAGGATGTCCTCCAATATTTGTCTTCCAGTCAAGCCTGTAGAATAATTGTCTCCTTGAATGTGCTCGATCACGATGGTAGAGCAATTCTCTATATGTTCACAGCACCAATGACAATGAAATTCAATTCCACAATCAAAGAAAATGATCGGTACTGCTGGCTTTTGGTTTCAGTGATTTTCAGCATTAATTTCTTTTCGCGATTCTTCCTGTTGCGATTGTCCTTCAGTTACTTGACAATTACCATCAGTCTTGAATGCATTTATTCCTTTGTGGTCGATCATATTTCGAGTTGAAGTATCGATAGTATATGCAGTGACCTTCAGCTTCCAAGTTCGAAATTGCAAAATTCGACCTCGGACAGATGCATATTTCGAACTCGAACAGATCCACTGTCCTTCATTTCCAGTAGCAATTGACTTGTCAAAGCTTAGACAAATGGGAGCTGCATTGTCAAACATTAATGACAGTTGATCTAGCACTGTTGTAGTACCATACTTTCTGCAAAAGACAAGAAAGAAGAAGAAGAAGAAGAAGAAGAAGAAGAAGAAGAAGAAGAAGAAGAAGAAGAAGAAGAAGAAGAAGAAGATGATGATGAAGAAGAAGAAGAAGAAGAAGAAGAAGAAGAAGAAGAAGAAGAAGAAGAAGAAAGAAAGAAAGCACCATGTTAGTGAAGAGAGAAAGCACAGTGTTGCCTTTTCTCATTACAATGTTGCTTCTGTTGTATGCTTCCCAAATGATCAGCACAGTCGAACCACCCAATTTTTCAGCATTCAAACTGAAGTTTTTCAATGTGTTTGAGTTCTGTTTGGTTGTAGTGTTCGACAAAGGCGAGTTCTGCTCACTAAAGATATTCGATTGTCTTCTTGAAATGTGCTCGATCATGGAGTTGAGGCAGCTCTCTAGATGTTCGCAGAGCAAGAGACAATGAGAATCGATTCCATTATCAATGGGTATGTACTCTGCTGATAGAGTTCGATTCCAGTTGCTTCGGAGTTTGTTTTCCACTGTTATAATCCAGAGATTAGCATCAATTTGTGAAATACCAATATTCTTTTCATTCTCAGCAGTAATCATCACCAATTTCAGTTGTGCTTCAGTCAATTTGAGCTGATTTTCAGTTGCAATAGGAACTCCTTCAGTTATTTGACAACTACCATATGTCTTGAGTACATATATTCCTTTGTGTTCGATCATCTTTCGAGTTGAAATATCGATGGTATATGCAGTGACCTTCAGCTTCCAAATTCGAAATTGCAGAATTCGAACTCGAACAGATGCATATTTCAAACTCGAACAGCTCCACTGTCCTTCAGATCCAGTAGGAATTGACTTGTCGAAGCTTAGACAAGTAGGTGCTGCATTGTCCAGACTTAATGACAGTTGATCTAGCACTGTTGTCGTACCATACTTTCTGCAAAAGAAAAGAAAGAAGAAGAAGAAGAAGAAGAAGAAGAAGAAGAAGAAGAAAGAAAGCACCATGTTAGTGAAAAACACAGTGTTGCCCTTCCTCATTACAATGTTGCTTTTGTTGTGTGCTTCCCAAATGATCGGCACAGTCGACCCACCCAATTTTTCAGCATTCAACCTGAAGTTTTTCCATGTGTTTGAGTTCTGTTTGGTTGTAGTGCTCGACAAAGTCGAGTTCTGCTCATATTTCGACCTACAGTTAATTGTTTCTTGCTCTTGACGATATCGTAAACAATAACTTGCTGTTTTATTACTTCCATACATTAATATCCCACATCCAGAATGAGCGCGATGACGCACTAATACCACTGGACAGCTTTCTATTAATGTATAGAGTATAATCCAGCAACACGATTGTTTGACAGCTTGGAAAACCACCATTAATCTGGAGCTCTTCTTTTTGCAATCCTAATCCTTAGATTAGGCGTTTGCGATTTATCTAAATTGACGAGCTTCCTTCCTTCACTTGGTAATTCATTGAAAGAGTAGAACTGTATAGTACCTGCAAAAGAGAACACCACGTTAGCTAAAAAATCTGCTACTGCGTTGCGTTCTCTGAATACATGTTGTAGCACGACATTAAAGTGATCCATCATCTCCATCATCTTCTTAACTTCTGTGGTGATCGCCCAAGGTGTATCCCATTCCCCTTCGATCACCCTCTTCAATATCAATGAATCAGTTTCTAAAATGAGAGGATGCAACTCATGCTCGACACAAAATTGTAACCCCTGTTGTATTGCTTTTGCTTCAGCTACAATATTAGTGGTAACTCCAATTTCTACTGCCTTTGCGTATACAAGATCCCCAGCATCATTCCTAACGCAAAATGCAATTGAACTATCTCCTGGATTACCTTTTGACGCCCCATCCGTGTTACATTTATACCACCCTTGGAAAGGATACTTCCAAACTACTCGCTTCGTAACCAAGACTGGTTTATAGGCTTCAAAAAATTGGATCATGTCTGGCCATAAGAGTGGTATATTTGATAGCCATGGATATCTTTTCCTTGCTAAATAAAATAGTGTCTTGTTCACTTCATGTATGACCCTATTAGTGGACACATTTCCTCCATACTTTCCTTTGTTTCTTTTCTTCCATAACTCCCATGTTATAATTGCTGGGGCTGCCTGGAATAGCGGTCTCAATTTCGAGCAGGTTACTGCACCCCACTAGCTTCTAATCACCTGTTTCAATTGTACCATGGGCTCAATGATTCCTGCTGCACACATAAAATGCTTCCATACCTTAGTAGCTGTAGGACTAGTCAGAAAGATGTGTTCAATTGTTTCCTCCTGAGGATGTTGACAACACCAGCATCTCGACATGACTGTGTATCCTTGTCTCCTCCATAAATCATCAGTTGCTAATTTCTGCCTCCAAAGCCTCCATATGAAAAAAGAGATCTTGAATGGTAGTCCCTTAGTCCACATCAAACTGAACTCTTTATTTTCGTTATCTCTATGTCGAACAAGCTTCCAAGCACTACTTACAGTAAATTTTCCTGACGGATTCGGCATCCAGTGAGATATGTCCCAACCATTATCGTTGTCATGAAAATGTATATTCTCCTTCACATGGGCTGCTATATCTTCAGGTAGTTTCTGCTCGATCAGATGATTATTCCATTCTCCACTTTGTCGCAATTCATTTACCTCTTGAAGATCTTCATCGATGTTGAAATCATAAGGCAACACATGATATAATGCACCCAAACCTGTCCAGTTTTCATGCCATATGTTGGTTGAACCAGTGTTCATTTCCCACAAAATTTCATGCTCTACATCATCTCTAGCTTTCAACATCTGTCGCCAAACACTAGATCCCTCTCTGAATTGAACAACAGTTGGCATTTCTTTCTTGCAATATTTGTTCCACATGAAGTTTGACCACAAAGATTTTGTTGTCCTAAACCTCCACCAAAGCTTAGCAAATAATTCTTTAGAGACATCATGTAACGATCTGTATCCCAGGCCTCCTTCTTCTTTTGGTAGGCATAGTTTCTGCCATGACGACCAATGTCTGCTCCTCCCATCCTCTGTTGTACTCCAAAAGAACCTAGCAAATATTTTATGAAGATGATCCAGTATATTTTTTGGCGGATCAAGCACAGAAAGCATGTGAACTGGCATACTTTGTAGTACACTATTAATCAATGTAGCCTTTCCTCCAAAAGATAGCAATTTCCCTTTCCAAGCATGTAATTTATTCTTCATACTTTTGATGAGATCTTGATAAAATTCCTTTCTTCTTCTTGTGTAGAATATAGGACATCCAAGGTAAGTTAGAGGAAACTGTCCTCTGTTGAAACCTGTGATGTCTGCAACAGATTGGAACCAAAGATGTGCTCCTTTTGCGTGCATAAAGAAAGAGTTCTTCGATTTGTTAATCAACTGCCCCGATACATTCTCATATCCTGCTAGGACTGACATTACTTTTCTCAGTGATGGAGGATGTGTAGAAGCAAAAATGATTGTGTCGTCGGCGTATGACAAATGATTCAAAGGGGCAGACCATTTAGGCATCCCAAATCCGATATACGATCTGTCCTCAAACAATTTGTTCAATGATCTAGACAAAACTTCGGACGACAGAATGAACAGAGCAGGAGATAGAGGGTCTCCTTGCTTCACTCCTCTTGAAGATTTAAAGAATCCTGCTGATTTTCCGTTGACGAGCACTGAGTACCAGTTGTTAGCCAGTAAATTCCAAATCATTGTAATGAAATGTTCAGCAAAGCCCATCCTTCTTAGCACGTGCATCAAATATTTCCAAGATACCCTATCATACGCCTTTGCCATATCAAGTTTTATTACCACATTAGCAGGTTTTCCTCGCTTCCTAATGTCTGTAACAATCTCTTGTGTGAGCAGAATATTCTCAAAGATGCTTCTTCCTTTAACAAATCCAGATTGGTTCTGAGAAATGTATTTAGGTAGGAGCTTCTCCAATCTATCATGAATGACTCTTGAGATAACTTTGTTGATAAAGTTACTCAAACTGATGGGTCTTAATTCTGAAAATGTGTGAGGATTCAACTTCTTGGGCAGCAGTACTAAGTTAGTATGAGTGATGGATTTAGGCAACGGTGCTCCTCCAAAAAAATGTAAAACGATATTATGAATGTCAGTACCAATCACATCCCAGCACACTTGGTAGAATAACCCCGTAAATCCATCTGGGCCACTGGAATTCTCTCCATTCAGTTTGAAAACAGCTGCCTTCACCTCCTCCAGAATTGGATATCTGCACAGATCAACATTTTGTTGCGTGGTGACCACTGATGGCAGAATTTCGAGCATGGAGAAATCATCTGTGTCTCCCTCAGTTGTGAACTGATTTTTGTAAAACTCCACTGCTGCTTCAGCTATTTCTTCCTGCTTTTCTAACCACGACCCATCTCCATTTTGAATTCTTTTCAACTGTAGCTTTTGTCTCTTCCCGTTAACATGGTTGTGAAAGAATCTAGTATTCCTATCACCTTCGTCGAACCATGTCATTTCAGCTTTCTGCTTCCAAAACTGCTCCTCGATGCTCAGATATCTTTTCAATTCTGCCTGTGCCTTTTGAAGAACAATTCTATTCTGGATTGTTGGCTCCTCCTCAAACAGCATTTCCTTAACTTTCACAATATCTTCCAGAATTGCAAGTTGTTTAAATATGTCGCCAAATGTTTGTCTACTCCACTTAGAAAGTGCTGCTTTTACCTTCTTGAGTTTGTGCTTGAACATAAGAAATGGATCACCTATAAAGTCTGTAGTCCAATTCTGTTTCACCACCTCCATGAATGTGTCATTCTTGGTCCAGAAATTTAAGAATTTGAAAGGCTTCGCAAATTCTGAAGCTTGCTGTCCACACGTCATGAATAGAGGTGCATGATCAGAACCAGTTCTTATTAGGTGCTCTACCTCGATTGTTGGGAACAAGTTCTGAAATGGGAGGTTAACTAGGATTCTATCCAATCTTTTGAATATGCACTCTGCATTCGATCGCCCATTCCACCAAGTAAATGGGCTGCCTTTATAGCCGTGATCAAACAAGCCGCACGAATTAACGCAGAATGCAAAGTCTTCATACTCTGGTGGTAGTACGGGTAGCCCTCCTATCTTCTCTTCTTCATTTAAAATTACATTAAAATCACCTCCGACCATCCAAGGGCTGTCCATATCACTAGCCATGTAGTATAGATTATCCCATAATTCCAGTCTTTCCAGAGCATCGCATTTTGCATAGACGAAAGTCATAACAATTTGCTTATCACAATCATGTTGCACTAACTTAATTGTAACCTGCTGCTCCGTATCCATTACCAGTTCCCATTCCAGATTTGAATTAAAGAACAGCCAGATTTTGCCGTTGATGTTAGAATAAGCATCGTCCATATGCAACCTGTTCTTATACCTTTGTATATGACCAGCTTTTTGAAATGGTTCCATCAGTGCAACGACAGCATAATTATGTTCCTGATGCATTTTGATCAATCTTGGAAAGGCCTGCTCTGTATTGACAGACCTAATGTTCCATATAAGGACCTTCATCATCAATTATTATGCGAGTTTGCCCTCTTGGGCAGAGTTCTTGTTGGTTGCTCTTTGTTCTTTGATTTCTTGTTCTTCTTCCCTGCCTTAAGGCTCGATGCAGGGGATATATCAGCCTCCCTTGTTATCTGCTTAAAATTTGCGGCAGTTGATTCATCATCTTCTTCTTCCTCCATTTGCTGACTTTGTAAGCAAGTGTTGCCAGTTGGTTCAATATTATGGGTAACAATGTCATGGAGTGTTTGCAAAGGATTCTTCATTGGCACATTCAATTGCAATTGCATAGCTTTTTCACTGCTCGACTCCCCAGCTAATTGCAATTCTGCTTCTGCTCGATCTATGAGGTACATTGGTACTCCATCAACTGTTGCTATCAATTCTCTTGACTCTGCAACATTTTCTATTTGCTGTTTTTGTGTTCCTTGCTGAAAATCTTTTTTGGTTTGATTCCCAGACTTGTTCACAACAAGTGGTGTCCTCGAATTGTCTTCGAGTTGCTTCATAGAATAGTTGCTTTGATTACTTGCATTGGTTTCAACCATACTGGAATTGGCTTGACAAGTAGGTTGAACTCGAGAGCTGGTGGCCTCGATATGGTCTCGAATTCCTTGGATTGATACTCCAGCTACTGGTGCATTTTCAGCATTGTTCTCATTTTGATCTACTGGTGCATCTACTGGTGATTGAGTTGATTTAGTAGATACTTCTTCAGAAGTAAACTCGTTGTCATCTGCTTGAAATCTTGAGTCATCAAATGTTTGAGATGGAATCTCTTGACATGACTGATTAACAGTCACATTCATCCTCCTGAGTTCATCTAATTCAGTACCAAATCTTTTGTGCACCCATTGAATTGTAGCTTCTTTTTGAACATCAATCTCACCCTCTTCAACATCTCGACTTCCAGAACATATATTTCCCTGCACAGAGTTACTGATATCCTTATTTTCATTATTAAGGATTTTGTCAACTGCTTCCTTCTTCACCATTAAACTGTTCGTGTCCTTTCCTTGAGTCTGTGCTGTTAATTTTATATTTGACTCCATCACATTTGAGTCCAACACCTTATGTTGTAACTGCTGGACACTTTCGACATTTCCAGTATTATTCGTTGCATTTTCATGATCCTTGCCATCTGTGATCTTCAATACAGGTTGGTCAAATTCTTCCAAAACCAGAGCATCGAATTTGTTGGAAGTTGTCACTGTCTCTTCAATTCTTTTTCCTTTATCCTTGGCAGTTATTTTTTCATTTTCATTTGGAGCAATTATCAGGTGGCCTCTGTTGTCCCTTTGATGCACATTTTTTCTAGCTTGCTTCCATTCCTGCTTATCCTGTTTGTTAATGGCTCGGCCAACCACTTTACCACTTGTAAG
>MCJB01001824.1:0-22839 GCA_002018475.1 Nicotiana obtusifolia
TAGAATTATACAACCTATAGAAAAAAGTATAATTAGTGCAATAAAAGAAAATTTAATATACCAAAAATTTAAATTTATTATTAGTGCAAATTATTCGGTAGCAATAGAAGATAAAAACATAGATAAATCGTTAGTATTATACTGGAAAATGTCAGGAATAGAACTGGCACCAGGTAGTAAAATATTTACAGCAAGATGTAAAAACTTATACATCTTAACAACCCAACATAAAATAACTGCCAAAAATAAAATAAATAAAATAAAAATAGAAGACCTTTTTGACCAAATAGTTACTGTTATAGATAAAAATGACTATAGTTACAAGGAATAGATATAGAAGAAGATTTAGAAATTGTTAGAGATAGAATAAATAAATCTAAAAGATTGAGTTATGAAACTCCATCATCATCATCTAGAACAAGTACATCTAGAAGATTAGAATATAATACTCCACAAAATATGATAATAGAAGAAACAAAATCACACCAATATTATATAACAGGGATAATGGATCAAACAAAATACCTCATATTAATCAATATAGGACAAAAAGAAAACTACATCATGAGAGAACTAGTACAAGAAGAAGAAATAATTACAAAAGAAAAATTATGTCAGAATTACCAAAAACATTAGTAAATACAGATGAATACACCCTTAAAGAATTAATTATAGGAGGAATACCAATACAAATAAAATTTAAGATATATAATGAAGAGACAAAATTAACCTTAGGAATAAAATGGTTAGATAGTGTAAAACCATATAACTTAGAAGATAAGCAACTAACAATAACTTATGAAACTAAGAAAATCATAATAAAGCGTGCAATAATATAAATGACAAAAATCTATATATTGGTAAAAATTATAGTTGAAGGATATTATAATAGATACTATACACCAATGATAGATACAGGAGCAGAAGCTAATATGTGCAATCATAACTGTTTACCAGATAGTAAATGGGAAAAATTAAAAACACCTATCATAGTTACAGGATTTAACAATGAAGGAAGTATGATAGAATATAAAGCTAAGAATATAAAAATCCAAATATGGGATAAAATACTACACATAGAAGGAATGTATAGCTATGAATTTACAAATAAAAATATATTATTAGGAATGCCATTCTTAGATAGACTATACCCACACACGATAACAAAAACACACTGGTGGTTTACTACCCCATGTAAACAAAAAATAGGAGCAAAACGATTAAATAACAGAATAAGGAAACATACACCATGGATAAAATAAAGTGAAAAAATTACTCAAAAACTAGAAAATATAACACCAAATACCCATAAAATAGAAATAATTATATTTTCAATAGATAAATTAAAAATAATAGAAGAAAAGTTAGGAAAATTATATAGTGAAAACCCCCTGCAAGGATGGGAAAAACACAAAACTAAGATAAAAATAGAACTTATAGATGAAAATAGTATAATAACCCAAAAACCCTTAAAATATAATTTTGATGACTTAAATGAATTTAAAATGCATATTACTGAATTAATAGAAAACGGATATATACAAGAAAGTAATATTAAACATAATAGCCCAGCTTTTATAGTTAATAAACATAGTGAACAGAAAAGAGGAAAAAGTAGGATGGTAATTGATTACAGAAACTTAAATGCAAAAACTAAAACATATAACTACCCAATACCAAATAAAATACTAAAAGTAAGACAAATACAAGGCTATAACTATTTTAGTAAATTTGACTGTAAATCAGGATTCTATCACCTAAAACTAGAAGAAGAATCTAAACAATTAACAGCCTTTACAGTACCACAGGGATTTTATGAATGGAATGTATTAACCTTTGGATATAAAAATGCACCAGGTAGATATCAACATTTTATGGACAATTACATTAATCAATTAGAAAACTGTATTGTATATATAGATGATATATTATTATTTTTTAAAACACAAGAAGAACATATGAAATTATTAGAAAAATTTATACATATTATAGAAATATCAGGTATAAGTTTGAGTAAAAAGAAAGCAGAAATAATGAAAACCCAAATAGAATTCCTAGGAATCCAAATAGATAAAAATGGAATAAAAATGCAAACTCATATAGTACAAAAAATAATAAATTCAGAAGAAACCCTTGATACAAAAAAGAAACTACAATCCTTTTTAGGACTAGTTAACCAAGTACGAGAATATATACCTAAACTAGCAGAAAATTTAAAAACATTACAGAAAAAAGTAAAGAAAGATGTAGAATATCACTTTGATAATAAAGATAAATTACATATACAAAAAATAAAAACTATGTGTACTAAATTACCAAAACTATACTTCCCTGACGAAAACAGAGAATTTATATACATAGTTGAAACAGACTCAAGCAACCATAGTTATGGAGGAGTATTTAAATATAGATATATGAATGAAAAAATAGAGCACCATTATAGATATCATTCAGGATCATATACTGAACCACAATTAAAATGGGAAATAAATAGGAAAGAATTATTTGCTTTCTATAAATGTTTATTAGCCTTTGAACCATATATTGTGTATAATAAATTTATTGTAAGAACAGATAATACTCAAGTTAGGTGGTTAACCAGAAAAGTACAAGACTCAGTTACGACAAAGGAAATACGAAGACTGGTATTGAATATTCAAAATTTTACATTCACAATAGAAGTAATCAAAACTGACAAGAATGTTATTGCAGATTACATATCAAGAGAAAGGTACACAGACAGATGATGTACCAGAAACAACTACTGGAGACCTATATTCAATCCTTTCCAAGTTATCTATACAAATAGATGGCATGGGAAAAAGATTGCAAAACCTAGAGGAAGCTAGTAGTCAGCAACATGACTATAAACATGCGGAACTACAAAAAATAACTAGCGGTCAGCAGCATGACTCGAAAAATACGGAACTAGAAGGAGACGATGGGAAACTCTGAAAAACCCATAACAATATTTGTATTGATGCAGGAATTACAGCAAGCAGCACATCTACATCAAAATTACCTGCAAAACCAAAAAATAAAAACCTTAACAAGCTATTTGAAAAGCCATATACTACAATACCGAAAAACCCAGTTACAGTACAACCCCAAACCACTACCTATTCTGAAAGCTTAAACCATGCCAAGAAAACCTATAACCATATATCTCGTACCTATATAGAAAACATGTATAAACTACAAACATTTCTTAACCTAAACCCGAGATCCAAAAATACCACTAACCCAGAAAGAGATTATATTACTTCACACCTACAAAGACATAATAAACTTATTGCTTTACCAGGCACTAACCCAAACCTAGTAAATACCTGCTACAACTATGGATTACTAAGTACTGTATATACCTCTACAGGAGAAGAAATAGCAACTATTACGGAATTATATAAAGCATTCACTACGTACAAAAGAATTACCAAAGGAACACTTTTTTATATAAAATTCTATACTGCCCCAGCAGAAATACTATATGACGAAATAAAACCTATTATACAAGTTGTCAAGATTGGACTCACTAGAGAAATGATCATACCGGAACAGATAGAAATACAACCTGAGATACCTAAAGCAGAGATTCCTGAATTCTTTGCTAACAAAAGACTCATCGGACTAGCTACAATACTCAACGAGCTAGCACATACATATATGACTGAATCACCTATGTGGACATATTATTCAAGGGAACAAACTATGATCTATTCACATTCAAGGGAGATCAGAAGACAGGAAATGGAAGATATAAGACAATGGATTATTAGCCTATTAAAGCCAGAGGAAATACCAATTACAAGAGCTATCAAGAAAAATTTTATTTCAGAGGATTTATTATCACGATATTGCAAAATTATAGGACCTAAATGCTCAGAACACATATGCTCGAAATGTAACGGAGAAGATAATATCATTCTAGAATTTAATATGGAGTGATTCTACAACTACCAAAATCAGCAAACAAAAGAAAATAATGGCTGAAGAAAAGATACTACACCTACGAGGAAAAGACAAAAGAAGAGGATTGAGAAAAAGAGAAGGAAAGAGACTACTGCAAAGAAAGAAAGTTACTACAAAGAAATAAATGAAGAAAAAGAAGAATTCAATGAAAGTTGAAAAGGAGAACTACTGCAAAGGAATAAATGAAGAAAAAACAAAAGAAGGAAAAGAAGGAAAGAAGAAAGAAGAAGGAAAAAGTCTGCAAAGAAATAAATACACTGCAGAGAAAGGGACATAAAGCAAAGGAAAACGACATAAAGAAGACAGCTATGTAATAAAGCCAAAAATAGGATAGTGTTTTGCTTTTTGATCTTTAAATTTCAATCGTCCAAATGTAAAGAAAAGGACGGTTAACTTTTTTCTTTTTTAACTTTTAATTAGAACCGCCCATCTGTAAAGTTGAAAGGGCATTTAGGACTTTTTGTTAATACTTTTTCTTGTATAAATAGAAGAAGGAAGAGAAGGAGGAAGCAAGCCTTCCACGGGCAATTTGCTCACCTCTCTAATCTCTCTGACCCCCCACTCTTTGTAAACATATCCAAGAAATAAACTACTTTGCATATACATGGAGCATATATCACAAACTACTTCAAATACTACACAGAAAAATCTACCTACAGAGGTATGTTCATTTATCATTATGAATAGCTAAACTTATATATTCCTGATAATCTCTTAAATGTTATACTAGTTTAATCATGTTATAGTATTGTTTTGCTGAACATTTTTAGTAAGTTTGCCATATAAGTAAGTAGGCTGAGAGTAGTCAAGCCCAGGCTATGCCATCCTGTAGTGGAAACCGAAAAAGGCAAGGAAGCCGTGTTAAGGGGAGTACACAGTATTGAGGCGCTGCTAGGGTAGATGATTGAAGCCGAAAAAAATATGGTAGTGACTAAAGAAAATGTTCAGAATAACTTTAGTATAAGATGATAAAACTAGAATAACATATATAGAGATTAGTGGGAATAAATGTTTAGAATTAATGAAAATGATGAATACTTATTTGTTAGATAACAATCAACAATATAAGATACTGGTACTATATCTACTTAGAAAACTTATTAATGATGTTAAAGAAAAAATATTTGACCTACTAATTATGGAAGAAATAATAGAATATACCGAAACGATGCAACTAATAAATCAACAATGGTATGAATTCAATAACATAGACGATGACATAGACTTATATGACCTATATATATATTCAGATTAATGAATATAAATTACGAATATCTAGAATACTAGATAGAAACTATGAGAACACAAGATTTATTAGAAAAATTACTTTCAGATAATATATCAGAATACCTTAGAACACATGATATAGAATACTTAGAATTTATTAATGAAACCATTAAAGAAATAAGAAGATTAATACCACTAAAAGAAGAATACTACAAAAAAGCCTTTCCTGATAATTAAAAAATAATAGAATGAATTTCGCACCCCCAGATTGGTATAGAGCATCGATGGAGACAGGGATCGAGACTGGCATGGGAGATTCATTATGGTGAAGACCAAGGATCTCATTCTCCATGTGTTCCTGTCGTTCCCTAAAAAGTGGAACATAACACATAAGTTCCTATCCTCTTGAGTGGTTAAAATGTTTTTTGGGTTTTGTTCTTCTTTTTCATCACCCAGTTCTACCACCGTGCAGCAGTTGCCCGAGTCCTCAATGTAGTCCCCCGTTTCAAAAAGTGAGTTGAGGGGATCTGCGAACAGCTGTCGTACTCTGAGTGCAAATAGCGCAATCTCTCAAAAGGAAAATGGGAGACCCGTTTCCATGGTTATTGTTTTCTCCCCGACTGAGTTTCCTTTTTAACTGTCATTTTTACTAAGTCCCTTTCTTCCCTCTACAGGTTATTCCAAGAACACTGAGCTTCGGGCAGTGGACAAGGATGAAGCTCCGTCCTCACTTGCTAAGACCTCCATTTTGGGATAGCTTGCCGCCGAGGCTGCTGTGAAGAAGGAGGAGAAAAAGAGAAGAAAGAGAGGGCCTTCTAGTTCCCCGGATGCAGACGTCGAGGCCAGGAAAAAGAGGGTCGCAGTTAGGGTCCGAAAGAGCATCAAGAAGAGCAGTCCGGTCAGGGTACCGGACCTCGAATCCCTTTGCTGGTTCAGGGACTACCCTCAAGACATCGACTTGGAGTTCGTCACCCATGAGCCAGCCATTGCTGCAGAAAAGCGAGCGGCACTGGAGTGAAGCGGTTGGGAGGCCAAACTCTCTTCAGCGCGGGAGCCTAAGGGATAGCCTGTGGCTATGACCTCTCGAGAAGCTACTCCTGCTCCGAGAGAAGTCGCCGATGTCATCGATGTCCCAGAGTTGCCATCTCACACGGAGTCTCTATTTGACGAGGCTCGGGCCATACAAAAAAAAAAGCCAACCGTGACATCACGGGCCGCAGATGAGGCCCTCAACATGTTCTTTGACGGCATGGACATCGGTGCACTGGAGGACTACTCGTGGTTTGGACACTTGGAGATCTAAAAAAGGACGTGCTGCCGGAGTTAGGCAACCCGAGCTAGATCCCAAAGTTAGTGAAGCAGTTCCTTGCCTCGAGCGTGGATCCTGACCATAAAAAAATGGTCATGTTTACGATCCCAGTGGATACGTGAGTCTGTCCCGACCGGTTGGCGGTGCCAGCTACCTTCGCTACTTGGTGACCGAAGAAGACCAAGCGAAGATGAATGAAGTGGACACACCGAGCCTTTTCAACAAGGCACAACAAGCGTTGAACAGGGTGTGTTTTCCTTTCCTTGTATCCCTTAAGGGGTTTATTTAACCTTAGCATTTTTTTATGACTTCATTATTTTTGTTTCTCAGGCCTCGGTGCTTTCACTGTGAGAGCTTCCATCGGTCTCGGGTGGAGGTGAGCCATCTCGAGTTTGCGCTCAAGGAGCAGGTCTAGCAAAAGGACATTTGCAAAGCTTTTAGTGAGCAAAGAGATGAGGCCTTCAAGGAACTCCCCATCCTGCAAGCTGAGCTAGAAAAAGCTCAAAAGGAGGCCTCGTCGGTGAAACGGGAGCATGCAGTTACGGTCGAAAAGGTAAGGGTATTTGAGATTAATAACGAGAAGCTAAGCAGAGCTGCTAACGCCACAACCTCACAAGTCCAAGAGAAGATAGACCTGATCGACCAGCTTCGGGTTGGAATGAACGAGGTCAAAGCCTCAACCAAGTCGTTGAGGAGCAAGATGGATCTCGTAGCCTCAGAAAAGGAGGCTGCCAAAGAGGATCTGGCATCGGTCAAGGACCAGCTCCAGGTGATGTAAGATAAAGCCGACAAATGGTCGCGGCTGAATGATGAGCTCCGAGCACAACTAGACTCGTTCGTCTTAGAAGGGGAAGCCCTTGGCCGAGCGTACACCACATTGATGTCCAAACTAGAGGCAGCTTTAATGAGTCCTCCGAGGTCCAGGATATGCTGGCCCAATATAAGAAGGACGTGGAGGTGGCCAAGGCCCGTATAATAACAAAGCCGAATATGCGAAGTGGCTATCCTATAGAGAGACCCTCGAGGAGGTCCATGCCGGGGGGTTCGATCTAATAGCTAAAATCGAAGAAGCAAAGAGGCTTGAGGCTGAAGCTAAAGAGATACAAGCCGAGGGCTCGGGCAGCGAGTCGGGCTTTAGTGAAGACTAGGCAACAAATGCCTTTACTTTATTTTTTGTTTTCCTTTATACATTTTTTCTTTTTTATTGTTTTAGGGCCGCTTCATAGTGCCTCTATAAATACTTTTGATATATATAAAAAATTTCCCTTCGACTATATTGTGTCCTTTACTTTTCAAAATATGCTCACAACTCTTTATTTAAAATATGACATGAATGCCTTAGCATAGAACTTGTCATAATTTAGAGTGTTTGTTCCCCTAGAGCCTGAATGAGGCCCGATTTAAGTAACAACTCCGAGTTGCTTTGACTTCGAAATATCAAATAAAAAATGAAATCTTTAAAATACTTGAATGTTTCAGCTAGACACGATGATTTTTTTATGAAGGTGACTCCTTTTATAGCCAGGTATGAAGTATTTTTTTCATAGGTTTTAACAATGTGTAAGGACCTTACTTTCTACGCTCGGGGTTGGAAGTCCCTGAGCCATTTTAAGTTGGCCGTATACTTTCATGTTTTGGCCCTTTCTTATAAGCTCAGTGCCTCCAGGATTCGGTAGCCCGAGTTATCCGATCTTATTGTCGGGCAACAGTCCCTGATTTGGGGAGGCCCGTGGGCTCTAGGATTTTGAACCCGCTATTTATTCTAAGTAACTTAAATGATAATATCACTAGTGTAAATGTGAACTGATGAAATACAGAAGAAAAACTTCTTTTATAACTTTGAATGTAGAGTACATGATCGAAGGCACAAAAGCTTTCTGCCATGGCAAGAATGAGCTACACGGGTAAGGTTCATTTGACCGTTTGACCCTAATAATTATTCTAATATTCAAGCCTTCTCTTTTAATATCAAATAAAAAATGCCTTCTAAGGATCCTGACTTAGGGCATAATGGCCCCCATGTATTCGAGATTGAGCTCGTGAGGGCTCGTATACTATCGATCCAATATGGGTGATCAGCAATCCCGGCCTCAAGCCGGTCTTCAAAACTAGGTAGCACATTTTACTGTTGCCTTGTTAAAAACCTTATCGTAAAACTCACTTTAGGAAAAAATTGGTCCAAGGGAAAAACGTGCAATACGTGCTTTCAGACCTAATCCTCAGATTTAACCTCGACCGAATACCTGCATGGGTTAGTTCAAAGCGTAAAAAACTTCAAAGGAAATTGTGTTCGTACCTTAGCAGTAGTACCGCTTTAAGTGTGCCACGTTCCAGTTGTTCGATAGTTGTACACCGTTCCATGACTCGAGCCTATATGAGCCTTCCCAGTTACACCAGTAACTCTGTACGGACCTTCCCAGTTCGGGCCTTATTTCCCATCGTTTGGGTTCTTGGTATGTAGTGTGACTTTCCTTAATACCAAGTCCTCGACTTGAAAGTTTCGAAGGTTAGCCCATCAATTATAATATCTCCCCATTCGCTGCTCTTGGGCCGCTAACCGGACTAGGGCGGCTTCGCGCCATTCGTCCGATAAGTCTAAGCTTGTGGTCATGGCCTCGTCATTCGACACCTTGGTAGCTTACTGGAACCATAGGCTCGGTTCTCCTACTTCAACCGGGATAAGAGCTTCCACACCGTATACTAAAGAGAACGGAGTTGCACAGGTTGCTTGACTTCGAAGTCGTTTGGTATGCCCAAAAAACCTTGGCCATAATTTCTTTCCACTTTCCCTTTGAATCAGTCAATCTCTTTTTCATGTTTCGGAGTATAGTTTTGTTTGTTGATTTTTCTTGACCGTTCCCAGTAGGGTGGTAGTGTGTTGACAAGATCTTTTTAATTTTGTGGTCCTCGAGAAACTTACTTACCTTGTCGCCAATGAACTGCTTCCCGTTGTCGCAAGCGATCTTGGCCGGTATCCCGATGTCACGACCCAAGCCGGAGGGCCGCGACTGGCACCGGACCCTACCCTACGGGCGCCGGCGTACCCTTCATCTAACTTTCCTTATTATCTATAAGGCTTGTCATATGCATATAATCCCGCAATAATAATTATAATGATACGTGACATTATACCATGATACGATCATACTTATATACATAATATAGCCAACAAGGCTGCAATGCAGAACCGTAAAACAAATTACATACGTTTGCCGACAAGGCAATTCGACTGTACATAAGTCAACCCATTACTTGTCTATGCATAAATTGACACTTGTCTATGAGCCTCTACAAAAACGTACATAATGCAACCTACGTCGGAACAGGGCCCCAACATGCCCATAATGCCTACAACAAAATGCATACCAAGACTGTGGCAAGTCCGAAGTATGGATCTCGCCAATATCTGCTGAACTGAGTAGCCTACTGTGGTGGGGAAGCCTCGTCTATCTGTCTTCCTGGACCTGCAGCACGACATGCAGCGTCCACAAATAAAGGACGTCAGTACGGATAATGTACTGAGTATGTAAAACAGGAAACATAATGTAAGAACAATAATAAGCATCAGGATAAGAGACATACAACATGTACCATCTGAATGCCTCTGAGGGCGATTAACCATGTCATGCCTGACGTGCATATGCATATACATATATTTATATTCTTTTGAAAATCATTATATACATATATACGCCTATGTGGGACTCATCATCATCTCATACATATGCCTCTGTGGGCCTCCTCATTATCATACCCAACTGATCAGTGGTTGCACAATAGGTGCCATACCCGGCCGACTATAGCGCGGCTCGGTAGAGTAAAATAGCTGTCGACTATAACGCGGCTAAGTAGAGTAAAACATATACATATGTATAGTTGCACAATAGGTGCCATACCCGGCCGACTATAGCGCGGCTCGGTAGAGTAAAATAGATAATGCATGCTGGACTCATAAGAGTCATACTACCATGGTGAAATAATAACATATCAATCCTCCCATAAGAGGGGAAACAATATACGTACTGCTACCTTCTAAGAGTAGAGTATCTTTGGGGTTCGTTCATTGCATTGTGTACAGTCAGAGTCGTGCAAAAGAAGGAAAAAGATAGTCTCACGTACCTTGCAATACTTTCCAATCTCAAGCTATGAAACTTCCACGACTTCTTAGTCTACAATAAGAGAAATGATACCACCGTTATCGTTCAGGCGTCGCAACTATTATGTATCGACTGTAACCTATTTTGCAATAAACGGACAGCACCTCCCTATATATAGTACTTCACACAAGTCCAAACAGTCACCAAACAGCAAAACAACATCAATAAGAATCTATTGAGCCTCCCAAAACAGTCCACACACAAACCAATCACTTCATACGTACAATGGCCACTATAGTCGTGTCAAACGATCCGGAAATGGTATGAACAACTATCAGGCCACAACTCTAAACATATATGGTGTTTCTCCACACCTTTCCTCCTCCAAAACTCCACAAATCAGTAGTATAACACGCAGCTTTACAGCAACACAAAACAGTTCACAAAACAGTCCGCTACAAGTGAATAACTCGAACTCACGGCTTCCGATCACCGTCCCGTGAGTTCTTACACACATAGAACGAATTACCAAGTCTTAACAGTAGAAAACATGTATTAAATAGAGCAGTAAACTCACCTTGCTTGTTAGGCAACTCAGCCCTTGCTTTGGTTCCTCAAACTCTAGGGTTTACCTTCAACTAGAACTTGAAAGAGGGGAAAAATTGATTAGGGTTTGTGTGGGATTATTTTGGGGAGGGGTTGCAGGGGTTCTTTTCGTTTTGAAGCTGTGAAATAATAGTGAATTAACTGGCTTTAGAAGCTTTTAAAAGCCCTCTCTTGACCGACTTGGGGCTTTTAACTTTTAGCCCTTAATTTTGGCAAGTAGGTGATGCACCTACTTGTCACCTACCAGCCTGCGCAGTTCTACGGAAATACAATTATCTCAATACTCCGAGATTGTATTGACAAACGGTTTGAAGCATTGGAAAATAGACTCATAGACCTTTAGTTTGGTAGGTAGATCACCCCGTAATTCCTTGTAAATTGGCAGAAAATCGCAGAAACATTTGACCTAACGTTTAAGTAAAATTGTGAACCTAAGTTGCGACAACTTTTGTCGACTTTTGTTTCATAACTCGTTTGACTTCAAGACTTATGAAACGGATATCATATCATTCAAATACCTTAAAACATGACATCTTGGTAATGTTAAACACCTCTCGATTTTCCCAAAAACGCGAGTTACAACATCCTTAACTCGTTTATCCTCTAATACTTGTTAACCGCCCTTATACACCTTTGCATCGTTTAGGACCAATAGGACTAAACTCTTATTGTCTCAAAGGTAATTCTCTTCTCGAACCAAGGTAGACTATCTTACGGTGTAATCTAACACGTACAAATATGGGTTATAACACCCGAATCGGCATATCATATGATCCCAGACCAAGTCGATGACCTCTTTTTCCCGAACCTTCTTGAACGTTTGCGCGTCGACCCACTTAGAGAAATAATCGGTTATGAGCAATATGTATTGGGCCTTGCCGGCTGCCCATGGCAAGGGACCGATGATGTCCATCCCTCATTTCATAAACGACCATGGTGATAGGACCGGATGAAGCATTTCCCCCCATTGATAATCCATTGCGGCGTGCCTCTGGAATTCGTTATATTTTCGAAAGAAAAGATTTGCATCCTTCTCCATCTTGTTCCAGTAATAACCAGCTCTGATCAATTTTCGAACCAAGGATTCCGCTCCTGAATGGTTTCGATAAATACCCTCGTGTACTTCCCTCATTGGGTAGTCGGTCTCCCCCGGACCCAAGCACCTTGTTAGTGGTTCGAAAAACGATCCTCTGTATAATTTTCCATCGACCAAGCCGAACCTAGCAGCTTTAGTACGTAGGACCCTCGATTCCTTGGGATCCGACAGCAATTTCCCTTTCTGAAGGTAGTCTATGTATTTGTTTCTCTAGTCCCAAGTCAAGCTTGTTAAATTCACATCAGCGTGACCTTCTTCTATCATCAAGTTCATCAATTACACTACTGCTCCGGTGTCAAATTCGTCAGAGTCGACTGAAGACCCTAAATTAGCCAATGCATCGACCTCGTTATTTTGATCTCAAAGTACGTGCTGTAGAGTCCATTCCTTGAATTGGTTTAAGGTCACCTGCAACTTATCCAAGCATCTCTATATCCATTCCTCTTTTACTTCAAGCACCCTGTTGACTTGGTTGACGACGAGGAGGGAGTTACATTTGGCCTCGATTACCTCGGCCCCCAGGCTCTTAGCCAGTTCTAGACCTACAATCTTAGCCTCATATTCGGCTTTGTTGTTAGTCAATTTTATAGTTCTAATAGACTGCCTTATTATGCTACCCGTAGGCAGTTTTAATAAAATGCCCAGTTCGGACCCCTTTGCGTTGGAAGCACCATTCGTGAATAGGGTCCACATCCCCGAACTAGTCCCCAAGGTGAGCAATAATTCCTTCTCAGCCTCGGGGAAAGGCCAGGGTAAAGTCGGCCACGAAGTCTGCCAAAATCAGAGATTTTATGGCAGTTCAGGGTCTGTATTCGATATCGTACCCGCTTATCTCTATGGCCCATTTGGCCAACTAGCCCGAGAGCTCGGGTTTGTGCATAATCCTCAGCGGGTAAGAGGTCACGACACATATGGGGTGACACTGAAAGTACGGATTTAATTTCCTAGATGCGCTCATTAAGGTGAGTGCTAATTTTTCTAAATGTGGATATCGTGTTTAGGCATCGCCTAGGGTTCTACTAACATAACAAATAGGAAATTTCATACCTTCTTCTTCCTGAGCCAGGACACCACTTACCGCTACCTCAGAAACTGCCAAGTAGAGGTATAGCTGTTAGTTCGCCTTTGGAGTGTGTAGCAAGGGAGGGCTCGACAGGTACCGTTTGAGTTCTTCTAAAGCTCGCTGGCACTCCGAGGTCCAAGAGAAGTAGTTCTTCCTTTTTAGTAATGAGTAGAATCGGTGGCTCTTGTCTGACGACTTCAAAATAAACTGGCCCCACGCGGCTATCCGCCAGTCAGTTTCTGTACTGCCTTGACGTGTTCAACTACAGTGATATCTTTTATGGCTTTTATCTTGTTTGGGTTGATCTCTATTGCCCAGTTGGATACCATGAACATGAGGAACTTGCCCTAGCTGACCTTGAAAGCACACTTATCCGGGTTTAGCTTCATGTTGTATCTCCTCAATATGTCGAAGGTTTCCTGCAAATGCTTCAAATGGTCCTCTGCTCGCAGGGACTTAACTAACATATCATCAATATAAACCTCCATTGATTTCCCTATTTGTTCTTCAAACATCCGATTAACTAGGCGTTGATACGTGGAACAACATTGTTTAGCCCAAACGGCATTACGTTATAATAGTAAGTTCCAAATTAAGTTACGAAAGACGTATTTTCTTGGTCTCCCAGGTCCATCTATTTGGTTGTACCTAGAATAGGCGTCAAGAAAAATCAGTATCTCGTGTCCGACCGTCACATCGATCATTAGATCGATGTTAGATAAAGGGAATGAAACCTTCAGACATGCCTTGTTTAGGTCCTCATAATATACACACATTCTAAGTTTGTTTCTTTTGTTTAGGTACGACCACTATGTTAGTTAACCAATTCGAATACTTAACTTCCAAGATGGAATCTATTTTCGAAGGTTTAGATACCTCATCATTGATGAATGCGTTTTTGATTTCGAACTATGGCCTCCTCTTTTGTTGGACAGGGTGGAACTTCGGATCCAGGATCAATTTGCGAGTTGTCACCTCCAGTGGGATCCCTGTCATATCTAAGTGGGACTAGGCAAAACAATTGACATTAGCTTTAGGACAATCAATAAGTTGTTTCCTGAGCTCGGGAGTTAACCTCGTACCTAGGTATACCTTTCGATCCGGTGGGTGCTCGATCAATATAACCTGCTCCAACTCCTCGATTGTCGGTTTAGTGGCCTCAGTGTCATCGGGTTCTATAAAGGTTCTTGGGACACCGTAATCATCCTCCTCGTTTGTTGTGTGCCCCTCCTATGTTTTCGGCCCAGTCGAGGTCGGGATCGTTGATTGCTATTTGGTTTCCTTTTCTTCGACCAGTCCCCTATTTTTTTATGTCAAGGACACGGGCACCAAGATCACTTCATCGACAACAAACATCTCCTTTGCGGTCGGTTATTCCTCGTAGACCATTTTGATTCCTCCAGGAGTGGGAAATTTCAATGCTTGATGTAAGGTTGATTGCACCGCACCTCATGTTGTGAACCCATGACCTTCCAAACAAGGCATTGTACCTCATATCCTCCCGGATCAGGTAGAATCCTGGGTGGTCCTGATAGTGTTTACTAGTAGGGTTACTACACCCTTCGTCGTCTCGCACAACATGTTGAACTCGTTCAACACTCGGACTGCCGGTACGATTTGGTCCAATAATCCCAATTGTTCTACAACCCTCCATCGGATGATGTTGGCCGAGCTATCTGGATCAATTAACACACGTTTAACTCGAGATTTATTGATAAGTACAAATATTACCAGTGCATCATTGTGAGGTTGGATAATCCCCTCAGCATCCTCGTCTCTGAACAAGATGGCCCCCTCCAAGACATAATCCGGGGTGCATTTTTCCCTTATGATAGAAACTTTGGTACGTTGTATAATTGGCCTTCGGGGACATCCACTCCGCAATGATCATGTTGATCATATGTTGGGGCTCCTCTTTTTAATCTGTTTGTTGTCATCCCTGTTCTTGAAATGATTTTTGACCCGTTCACTTAGGAATTCCTGAAGATGTTCGGTGTTGAATAATCGAGCTACTTCTTCCCTTAGTTGTCAACAATTTTCGATCCTGTGACCATGAGTACCATGGTACCTACACACCAAGCTATGATCCCTCTGTACGGGATCGGACTGAAGTGGCCTAGGCCCTTTGGTCTCTTTGATGTGACCAATGGCCGACACTATACTGGCAGCATCCACGTTGAAATTATACTCTGATAATCTCGGTGCTTCCCTACCCCCGAGAGATCTGTCAAAACCCCTCTTACTCATCATACCTCGGTTGCTTGGTCCTTGATCACTTTACTTATCGTTCCTGGTTGGGTGGCGACCGGATCCGTTTCCCCTTCTGTCTGAGGCGTACGGCTGATGCCGATCTCAGACTAGCCTTGGCTCCTAGTCCATAATCCTTTTAGATCTGTCATTCACTTTCTTAGGGTAAACAAACCCCGATGAGGCCCCAACTAATCATCCTCGACTCTGATCTTCGATTGATATATGTTATGGACGTCGGCCCAAGTAACCGTCGCGTACTCCACCAAGTTTTGCTTCAATTATTGAGAAGCAATAGAACTTCAGGGGGTGAGCCATTGAGTGAACGCTTGAATGGCCCAATCATCCGCGACGGGGGCTAGGTCCATTCGCTCTATATGCAACCTTGACAAAAACTCCCTAAGCATCTCGTTATCTCTCTACTTGACTTTGAAAAGATCTGATTTCCCCGTCTCGACCTTGATGGCGCCGGCATGGGCTTTTATGAAAGCATTTGCAAGCATAGCAAATTAATTAATAGAATTCGGAGGCAAGTTATCCTACCATGTCATTTCTCCTTTGCACAAGGTTTTCCCAAATTTCTTCAATAACATTGATTCAATCTCGTAGTCTTCTAGGTCATTGCCCTTGATTGCGCACGTGTAGGAGGTTACATGCTAGTTTGGATCTGGGGTGCCATTGTACTTGTGAATGTCGGGCATTTGGAATCTCTTCAGGATTGGCTTCGATGCCGCACTCGGGGGGAAAGGCTTCTAAATGAATTTCTAGGAATCCAGCCTTTTCAATATTGGAGGCGCTCCTGAGATCTGATCAACCCTTGAATTGTAAGTTTCCACCTTCTTGTCGTTTGCCTCCATATTTTTCTCACCAGACTCCACCCTTTATGTTAGTGCTTCGAGCATTCACCTCGATTTTCCCCCGACTAGAATTCATCCGGTTCCACGATAATTTGTCCATCCCTTCGAGCATTTTCTATAGCCCGCTCAGGCCCGATCCTGTTAGGGGAGTGACTTTGGATCTGCAACTACGCTATTTTCGCTTGCTGAGCTTGTAACATTTTGAAGATCAATCGCAAGCTAACTCCATCACCTTCCCCTTCGGGTGCTTCTCGAGCCGATGGTCGGGGTGCCCTGCGAATGCTATTTTCGGGGTCAGTTGGCAGGTTGATGTTGATGGCAACCTGTGAGTCAGCGTCGACTGGGTCAAGAATTGGGATGCCATTGGGATCAACAAGGGATATGTCATTGCTGAGTACCACGTTATTGTTTTCACCGTGGTGACCTGACTCAGCATCAACAATCAAGTGAGCGGACTGAGAATTTGATATTCTTAGATTAACCTGAAATCAAACTCCAAAGAGCAAGTGTGAAATAGGGTGTGTTATGGAGATTCGTATTAATTACCACTATTATCTTTTGCCCTACGGTGGGCGACAAATAGTTTACCCTTAAAAAGAGTAACAATTAAATTTGTACGCAGTTAAAGAATACGTAGTTTAATTTAACACGAATAATCTATGAGCAAAAATTAGTTAATGTAAATAGAAGCAAAATAACCAAACTAAATGTGATGAACAATTTAGCCTGGGTTTTTAGATGAATACTGAAAATTGACCTCGGTCGAGCCCTCGAGACTAGCTCGGTTGCAACCAAATTATTAAGCAACTAAAGAAATACTATGAAGAGTAGCTAGAGAACAAAAATAAACTTTATTGATTCGATATGCGTGCCAACAATAGTCTTAAAATGAAAAAGTGCTTCTCTTTATATATTATGGGAGTTTCAATCCTAATACAAGTCTAAATAAGTAAGAATCTTCTTTTTATTGTATATGTTGATCTGCAGTTAATATTGGGCGGGATTTACGCTTTATATCTGGTTGAGGGTGGATATTACGGCTCCCCGCTTATCGTGCTTAACCATTTCTCTGTTTTCTTAGTCTTGAACCTTCACTCTACTCGGACCTGATGTTCAATCGTGTCCGACCCCGGATTCACCGTTCCTCCTCCCCGAGCTCTGAAACGAGGACTCTTCGGCTTTACTCGAGGTTGTGTCAGATCATGCTTCACTCTCGTTTCTTTACCGAAATATTGGGTAATATTATTCCCGATTTTACCCGTACACAAAGTGCATAATTCTTCAACAAAGGAGTGGTCAACAGAGATTTTCCCGGAGATCAACCCGAAAATAACAAAGCGTTGCTCGACGTTCTTGGCTATTATATACATAACAAGGAGGTCTGCATTGTTCTGCATTCGAGAAAGACGCTTTCAAGCCCTCAAATCTCGAAGAATTTCAAAGAGGAGAAGCAAGGGATACATAGAATTGTACTCACGAATATTCATCAATAAAAAAAAATTCATATTTTTGTTGTAGATTATTTTTCAAACTATTGGTTGCGAATATATAAAATAAACTGCACAACAATAAAAGATAAATAATATTATTGATAAATCTTTATGGGTACAATTCTTTTTATTCCCTTGATTCTTTTCTGCCAATTATCTCAAAATTTCTATAAACTCATGGAATACTTACAAAGAGATCAAGATGTGGCTGAATACTTCTTGATACTCAAATAATTCAAGAAGATCCACAACATCCTTTCATGGAGATCAAATACATCTCAAGTAAGTCTGCATCATCCTACGCTCAAGAAACACGCTGCTCCAGCCCTCGAATCATGGAGATAATTAGGAGAGAAGAATCAAGGGAACAAACAGAATTGTACCTATAAAGATCATTAATAATTATTTATCTTTTATTGTTGTGTGATTTCTTTTCTGTATTGCGAAAATTTATTGCAAAAAATTGGCACGCCCAGTGGGACCAGTTATGTCCTTCATCTCTTCCTCCTGCAAATCAGAAACTACAAGTTTCAAACCCTACAAATGTTGGCCAAAGAATTCTGTTAATCATAGTCCGATCACTTGATGCATGTTCACGGCTAGTGACATTGATGATTCGCACACCTTAACTCCTTGGACATAGCAAAAAAAAAAAGAACAGATCTCAACTTCAATCTATGGGGGCAACATATGGTGTTCTATATATAAGTGGTTCATCATCAAAGTCGTAAAAACTATAAGAAAAATGTATAGAGTGCTTCTTCGTCAAAGCTGCAAAATTGTAAGGGTGAACGCACAAAGCAGGACGCTAAGCCCTTATTTTATTTAAACTACAAAAGTTTTGGACTCAAGAATTGCGGCAACTTAAATTCTTATAAAATTGGTGCAAGTCTTGATCTACATGGAAGTGGCTCATTGAATTTGTCCATGCTTCGGAGACTATGAATTTTGCCATACAGTTTACAAATGAAGTTGCTTACCCTAAAAATTGGATTACAATTGAATTTATACGTGGTTTGAAGGATACGTGACCTAATTTGACATAAATGACGAGTAATTCAATTGAAGTTAAAATTAAGTAATAAAGGAAAAGAATGCAAACCACCCAAGCTCGACACTATTGATCGTTGGTTGATCCTTCTTGGGCAGGGATTCATTATAATAGAAATTGGATCAAGATAATGAAATACTGATTCAATAGAACAATCTATAGCTGTCTTTATCAATGATTGAAAAGTGCCCTTACAAATAATTAAACCCCCCCCCCCCCCTTTTATATATTAGGGGGATCCTACATTTGGTACAACTCTATATAAGGTAAAAAAATCTCCTGATTTGCTAATTAAGCGGTTCCATTCATTTGTGCCGAGATTCCCACCGCGACGCTTGTCTCATTACGGATATTCTGGCTTTTCGTTATTTAGGTTCGATGATCTTCCCTCGTGCATTTTCAAAGTGGGGATCGATTTCAGATTACGGGCTCGGTGTTCTCAAGGTGGGACATTCTGACCTCGTGTTCCGCTTCGATGAAACTCGTGGTCGATCTTCAACCCTACGCATTCCGAACCCGGCTTGTCGTGCAATAGTCGATCCCTATTTCGACCATATAGAGTCGAGCCCGATTTTGACCATATAGAGTCCAGCCCGATTTCGACCATACACAGTTGGGCCCAACTTCGACCGTATACAGATAGTCCACTCATTTTTCGGAGAGTAACGACAAGAAATGATATGAGCCTCAGATTCTCACCATACGGGCTTCTGATTCTCACTCTAATAAGTGGCGATAGACTCAGGACGTACGCGATACAAAAATTGAAAATGTCCTATTAGAAAAGCCCTTTAAAGTATTAAATGTGTGTCAGTTGATGTTCTGCCACTTCGGGATGCGACCTGCCATTTTGAAGACTATAATTACCCTCATTTATTTGTATTCAAACGTTCGTGCTCTTCTATGAAAACTTCTTCATTCTTATCTTCACGACCTCCTGCCTTCTGGTTTTCTGAAAATATTTCACAAGCTATCTATGGATTATATCTCCTTCTTATCAGCATATTTTTCTTTCTTCCTCTATTCAAAAATAATGGAAAAAACTTCAAAATCCGTTCCCCAAAGAAAAACTCCCTCTTCTTCTCAACCTGCTAAAAATGTTTCGCCTGTCGTCACCGAGGAACCTATACCGGAACCCCCTCTAAAGGCGTTTCCCACGAGGTGCTCAACCAAAGCCGATTTCAAGGTTGAAAAAACTTCCTCCACGCCAGGCCGGTGCGAACCGGTCATGAGATACATCTGTTCAATCACCGACAGCATTCTCGAGAAAGTCAAGGAAGACTGCAACTGGGTCGGCAAGTGCGTGGTGGTTACTGCGCTTGAAGAAGCAATTACTACCCACGTGGAGGGTTTCTTAAGTGTTTACACTTATCCCTTCATGTTGGACCCTTTGGACACGGTCATTATTGTCTTTTGTAAAAGGTACGAGGTGACCCTGGGCCAAATTCATCCTTCTTTCTGGAGGATAGTTATCCTTCTCCTTTTTTTTATAAGCAAGATCGAGGGGTATCCTTTCACCGTCGATCATCTCATGCGTTTTTATAGTCTCAGACTCTATCGAGGAGGGTTAATAAAACTTGCTCGTCGGGCAAGCAAAGCCCCATTCTCAAGTATTGATGAGGATCAGGATCGAGGTTGGTTGAGTCGATTTGTTCAAGTGAAAACGTCGGACCTAATCTCGGCCGACGATATGCCATTCCCTGAGAAATGGAATATGAAGCGTAAGTATAACCCTGCTTTTTAGAAATTTGTTACCGTTTTCCCTTTTGCCCTTCCTCTTATCAATTTTCTATGGTGCAGCTGTTTCTCGGATACCGGATGCGGTTCCTCATCTCAAAGAGTGTGTCGAGGGGATCGTATCCCAAAAACCATATCCCGAGCACGCATGGCGTGAGCTTTCGAAAGGCCGGTGGGAGGCCCGACTTCATGGTGAGATAAGTTACATTCGAGCTTAATTCTTTATGCTATCGGTTTCTAACTTGTTTTGCTTCTCTTTCGCAGGTTTATAGAAAAATGTTGAAATGAGATCTCCACCGGTGGGCGATGATGCTCCCAACAATCCCCCTGTTTTGAAGCAGGATAAAGAGAAGAAAAGAAAAAAGGCTCCAAGTTCCCCAGACCTCTAGAAGAAGAGACCATGGAAAAGATTGGCTCGTAAGCCCAAAAGGAGTGCTAGTGATCGAGCATTATCTTCGGACTCGCTACATCGATTGAGGGATGAGTCTGAAGAGGAAGAAGAGGACTTTGACCTTGTGGCTAGTGTGCCGCCACAGTCTGAAGGGCAATGGGCCTCTAAACCAGGGGTTAGTGAAGCGGATCTTCATCGAGTTGGGGAACCCGAGGTGAAGACAAGAACTGAGGCTTCCCCAATATACGAGGAGAGCACCGCTGGGATTATTGGGTCCGATTGAGGTGGTTGATTCACCCTCTTTCTCAGAATCAATTTTCAACGAGGCCTAAATAGCAAAAGAACGCTCCCTGGACGGAGATCATAGATCGAAAGACCCTTTTCGTGGTTTTTTCGATGGTGTGGATTCGACGGCCACGAAAGATGTTCTTGGGCTCGGTAATTTAGAGGTACCGAGGAACAGCTCATCATCCGATACAAGCGGGGCTTCCTTTAGTCAAAAATTAGTCGATCGGTTTCCCGCACCGAGTGCTTACCCTGATCGAAAATGCTCCATATCTTTTACCATTCCCGAGGATGCCCAGGTTCTTTCTGCCCCCGTCGTGGTGGCCAGTTATCTTTGGTGCTTGGTTGACCGAGGAGGATTAGGCAAAAATGAATGAGGTGGATGCGGCCTGCCTATTCAACGAAGCTCAACAGGTGCTGAATCGGGTAACTTTTGATGTTCTTTACTCGATGTCCTTTGTTATGTACTTTAAAATTTTAAATAATCATAACATTTTCCTTTATGCTTGCAGGCCTCAGTACTTCAGCATGAGGCTTTTCCCCAATTCCGGGAAGAGTCAAAACGCCATGAGACTGATGTTCAGGAGCTCATTGAGAAAATAGACACCTTAAAACTTCTCAATGAGCAGCTCGAAGGGGAGGTATAGAACCTCCGTGCCGAAATGGAGCTTGCTCAGAAGGATAATGCTGACTTGGTCGAGCAGGTAGGGCAAAAAAATGATCGGATTGATCAGCTTCGAACTGAAATGCATGTGATTAAAGCTGAGGCCGACTAGAGATTCAAAAACGAATCGATCTGATCGACGAGTAGAGGAGCAAGATGGATCAACTGGCCTCGGAAAAAGAGACATCTCGGGCACAGTTAGCTTCAGCAGAGGATCAGCTTAGAGCGGCAAAGGAGAAAGCTAAGGCCCATACCAAGAGTACCGAGGAGCTTCAATCTCGGATCAGTACGGTTATCTCAGATCGAGATAATCTGGCTAAAGAGCTAAAAATGACCAAGTCGGAAGTTGCCGTGATCAAAGCTGAAGTTGATGAACTGGTGGCTCAATATAAGGCCGATGCTGAAGCTACTCAAGACCAATCAAAGAATATGGTTGACCATATGAGGTGGTAATCTCGCAGGCTTTCCCTTGAGGAAATTCACGCTCGAGGCTTTGATTTATCAGCGAAGATCGAAGATGCCAAGGTAGCTGAAGCCTAGGCCAGAAAACTAGCCTTTCTAGAGGAGGAGGATTCCGAGGATTCAGTCGGGCCTGAAGAATGAGGAGACCTCGAAAATCCGGATGTCGAGGCGGGATCCAGTCGAGACCAAGTCGCTCCTGATCGAGTTTTATCTCTTTCCGTGTTTAATATTGTATATCGAGATAGCTCAATTTCTGTAAAAGGGATTTTTGATATATATATATATATA
>MCJB01001824.1:22844-36799 GCA_002018475.1 Nicotiana obtusifolia
ATATATATATATATATATATAGTATGTATATATATATATGTATGTATATGTATGTATATAAGGCTTTCACAACTTTCAAATTTTCTCTTTGCTTTTTTATTTGGATTTGCAAAGATCGAAATGACTTAGCCCTCGAGTACTATTAACTCAGAGTAGCCTTAGCCTTTTGATTCGGGCATTGCCAAATAAGCGATGTGCCCTCGGATTTTGTTAACTTGGTATGGCCTTAGCCTTTTAATTCGGGCTAGCCAAATAAGCTTTATACCTTCGGGTTTCGTTAACCCAGTATGGACTTGACCTTTTAATTCGGCTGTAGCCAAATAAGCTTTGTACCCACGGATTTTGTTAACCCGGTATGGCCTTGGCCTTTTAGTTCGAGGTTTGCCTAATAGGTCTTACGTCCCCTCGAGTTTTGTTAACTCGAAACGGCCTTAGCCTTTAAAGTTTAGGGGTTGCCTAATAGGTCTTATATCCCCTCGAATAAATTTATTTTTCGGACGGTAGTGATTATTCGAACTCAAGTTAAGGTGGCCCTTGGGCCTGGTTTGATCGGAAGCAGGGCGTTTGTATACAAGAGACTTCTCTTTATTCTTGTTCATAGTAGTAATGTATGTGTACAACTTGCGTTATGGTTCCATCAGTCTATTTGAGCACGGTTCATTTGACTGTTTAGCCCTTACATTGAATCTTATTGATCTTCGACCCTTCAATCCTAAAATATCTTTCCATGCTAAAGTGCCCCTCCCCCCACTATTCGGGGTCGATTGAAGATAGGCCTCGAATGTTATTGTCACCGATTTTCTATCGGCCTTAGAATCTAAGTTAGCACGATTTACTTGTTGCCTCATTAAAAACCTTGCCGTAAAACCCATTGTGGGACAAAACCGGTTTGAGGAAAAAGAGTGCAACGCGTGCTTTCAAACCTAATATCTCGTATGGCCCCTTGTTAACCTGCAAATGTTAGTTCGTAATGCAAATAAAAATAAAGAACAGGATTGTACCTTAGCAGTAATACCGCTTCAAGTGAATTATATTCCAATTGTTTGGTAGTTGTTTACCATCTAGTATTTCGAGCTTGTAGGATTTCAGGTGATTTTAATGATACAATAAGGTCCTTCCCAATTTGGTCCCAGTTTTCCCTCATTTGGACTTCGTGTGTTCGGCGTGACCTTTCTTAATACTAAGTCCCAGGCGTTAAAGTATCGAATGTTGGTCCTTCTGTAATAATACCTCTCGAACCTTTGCTTTTGAGCAGCTAATCGAACAAGGGCGGCTTCACATCTCTCATCTAACAGCTCCAAGTTCGTATTCATGGCTTCGTGGTTCGATTCCTCTATTGCATACCGGAACCTGATACTTGCTTCCCCGACCTCGACTAGTATCAAAGCTTCGGTGCCATAAACCAGAGAGAATGGGGTGGCTCCGATGCTGGATTTCATGGTCGTACGATACATCCATAGGACTTCGGACAATATTTCCTTCCATCTCCCTTTGGCATCGGTTAACCTCTTTTTGAGATTCTGGAGTATGGTTTTGTTGGTAGATTCAGCTTGTCCATTCCCACTGGGGTGGTAGGGTATCGAAAGGATCCTTTTTATCTTGTGATCTTCGAGGAATTTGGTCACTCTGCTACCGATGAATTACTTCTCGTTGTCGCATACGATCTCGGCTGGCGTTCCAAATCGGCATATGATGTGATCCCAAATGAAATTGATGACTTCTTTATCCCTAACCTTCTTGTACGCCTGAGCTTCCACCCATTTAGAAAAATAGTCAGTTATAATTACTATAAATTGAGCTTTACCTGCTGCGCACGGAAGAGGGCCAACGACGTCCATCCCCTACTCCATGAACGGCTGTGGTGATAGGACTAAGTGGAGTATCTCCCCGGGTTGATGGATCATCGGGGCGTGCCATTGGCATTCGACACACTTTCGAACGAATTCCTTTGCGTCTTTTTCCATATCGACCCAGTAACAACCGGCTTTGATTATTTTTCGAATTAATGACTCGGCGCCTAAATGGTTCCTGCAGGTACCTTCGTGGATTTTCCTTAAAATGTACTCAGTATCACTCGGTCCCAGACATAGCGCGAGTGGGCTGTCAAATGTTCTTCTGAACAAGGTTCCCTCTTCGGACAAGCTGAATCGAGCCGCCTTCGTACACAGGGCCCTCGACTCTTTTGGATTCGAGGGCAGTTTACCAGAGCTGAGATATTCTATGTATTTGCTCTTCCAATCCCAAGTTAGGCTCGTCGAGATGATCTCAGCGTGGCCTTCTTCCACTACTGACCTCATAAGTTGTACGACTTCTCCCAAGTCGAACTCGTCATCTTCGATCGACAAACCCAAGCTGGCGAGGGCGTCGGCCTCACTGTTTTGATCCCGAGGTATATGTTGTAAGGTCCACTCTTTGAACCGATGCAACGTCACTTGCAGTTTATCTAAGTACCTCTGCGTCCATTCCTATCTGACCTCGAACATTCCATTGACTTGATTTACCAGAAGAAGGGAGTCGCACTTGGCTTCGATCAGTTCTGCTGCCAAGCTCCTGGCTAGTTCTAGGCCTACAATCATGGCTTCATATTCTGCCTCATTGTTAGTCATTTTCACAATCTTAATAGATTGTCTAATTATATTATCTGTTGGTGGCTTCAATACGATGCCAAGTCTGGATCCCCTTGCGTTCGAGGCACCATCTGTGAAGAGGGTCCATATTCCCAAAGAAGTTCCTGAGTCAACTAACAACTCTCTTTCGACCTCAGGTGTTAGGATTGGTGTGAAATCGGCCACAAAGTCTGCCAACACCTGGGATTTAATAGCGGTCCCAGGTCGATATTCAGTGTCATACCCACTTATTTCTATGGCCCATTTGGCCAATCGGCCCGAGAGCTCGGGCTTATGCATCACATTTATTAATGGGTAAGTTGTGACGACACATATGGGATGACATTAGAAGTATGGTTTCAGTTTCCTAGAAGCGCTTAACAAAGCGAGTGCTAGTTTTTCTAGGTGAGGGTAGCTAGTCTCGGCTTCGCCTAAGGTTCTGCTGACATAATAAATTGGAAATTGTGTACCTTGTTCTTCCAAGACTAGGACTCCGCTTACCGCTATCTTTGAGACTGCCAGGTAAAGGTACAGTTGTTCGTCCGCCTTTGGTGTATGAAGCAATGACGGGCTCAATAAATACCTTTTGAGTTCTTCCAAAGCCTGCTGGCATTCCGGGTTCCATGAAAAGTTGTTCTTCTTTTTCAATAAAGCGAAGAACCGGTAGCTTCTATCGAACGACCTCGAAATAAATTTCCCTAGAGCGGCTATCCGTCCGGTCAACTTTTGCACGGCTTTCGCATTGTCTACAATCGTGATATCATAGATAGCCTTGATCTTTTCAGGGTCGATCTCGATTCCCCGATTTGAGACCATGAATCTGAGGAATTTACCCGAACACACTCCAAACGCGCACTTTTTCGGTTTCAGTTTCATGTTGTACTGCTTCAGTACACTGAATGTTTCCTGCAAATGGCTTAAATGGTCCTCTGCTCGCACGGACTTAACTAACATGTCGTCAATATAAACCTCTGTTGTCTTCCCTAGTTGTTTCTCGAACATTCGATTTACTAGGCGTTGGTATGTGGCGCTAGCATTTTTTAACCCAAATGGCATTACATTATAACAGTATGTGCCATATTTAGTGATGAAGGAAGTTTGTTTCTGATCACCTGGGTCCATCCGTATTTGGTTGTAGCCGGAGTATGCGTCGAGAAAACTAAGGGTCTCGTGGTCGGCAGTAGCATCGATCATGCGGTCGATGTTGGGTAAGGGAAAAGAGTCTTTTGGACATGCTTTATTCAATTCTTTATAATCTACACATATTCTTAATTTGTTTCCTTTCTTAGGGATTACCACTACGTTAGCCAACCAATCCGGGTATTTAACCTCCCTAATAGACCCTATCTTTAGAGGTTTAGTTACCTCATCCTTGATGAATGCATTTTTGATTTCGGGTTGAGGCCTCTTTTTTTGTTTGACTGGATGGAACTTCATATCCAAGTTCAGCTTGTGAGAGGTTATCTCCGATGGGATACCGGTTATATCAAGGTGGGACCAAGCGAAGCAGTCTTCGTTAGTTGTAAGAAATCGAATAAGTTTTGTCCTAAGCTCGGAGCTCAACCCCGAGCCCAGGTATACCTTTCGTTCGGGCAAGTCTTCTCGCAGCGTAACATGTTCCAATTCCTCCACAGTCGATTTAGAGGCATCGGAATTATCGGGGATGATAAAAGATCTTGGAATCCCATAATCATCATCTTCGATATATTTTTGTTTGTCCACATTTGCCGAAGACAGTATCTGCGATTTCTATTTTGTCTTGCTTTTGATCTCATGCTTTGGAACCGTTGGTGTTGGCATCACCTCTTCCACCGTGAACATTTCTTTCGCGGCTGGTTGCTCCCCGTAAACAGTTTTAACTCCATCGGGCGTCGTAAATTTCAATGCCTAGTGCAGTGTCGAAGGCACCGCCCTCGTGTCATGGATCCATGGCCTCCAGAACAGAGCATTTTATCTCATGTCTCCTCCGATCACACAAAACTTTATTTCTCGAATGGTTCCATCGGTATTTATTGGCAACGTTATCTCACCATTGGTGGTCTCACATGTCATACTGAACCCGTTAAGTACTCATACTATAGGAACGATGCGGTGTAACAGGCCGAATTGCCCACGACCCATGATCGAATTATATTGGCCGAGCTAACTGGATCGATTAACACACATTTTACTCTAAATTTATGTATGAGTACAGATATTACCAGTGCGCCATTGTGGGGTTGTACAATTCCTTCCGCATCCCCGTCATTAAAAGATAAAGTTCCCTCCGGCGTGTAATCCCGAGTGCGCTTCTCCCTAGTAATGGATATTTAGGTGCGTTTCAACATCGGCCCTTGAGGGGTATCGACTCCACCGATAATCATGTTGATCACGTGTTGAGATTCTTCCTGGCCTGTCTGTTTGTCAGGGTTCCTATTTCCGAAGTGATTATTGGCTCTGTAGCTCAGGAATTCTCGAAGATGTCCGTTACTGAGTAGCCGAGCTACTTCCTATCTCAGTTGCCGAAAATCTTCCGTTCTATGACCTTGAGTGCCATGATATTTGCATATTTGATTAGGATCCCTTTGGGTCGGATCGGATCGCAATGGTCAAGGCCATTTAGTATCTTTGATGCGACCAATAACCGATACAATGGTGGCAGCATCGACATTAAAGTTGTACTCCGATAACCGCGATGCTTCTTTATGCCCGATGGGCCTTTCGAAGCTGCTTTTGGTCATGAGCCCCCGGCTGCTCTAACCTCGGTCACTTCTCCTTTCATGTCTTAAGGAGTTTTGCCTGGTATACGCTGATTTTTCTGTCCACGTGATATGGCTGATGTCGATCTCTATTCGATCTTGGTTCGTGATAAATATCCCTTCTGATTTTTTTCTAAGCTCTAACGGGGTAAATGGATCCTGAAAGGGCTCTGAGCTGATCGTCTTCGACTCTGATTTTCGACTGGTACCGATTATGTATGTCAACCCATGTGACAGCCGGATACTTTATTAAGTTCTGCTTTAGTTGCTGCGAAGCCGCTGAGCTTCTAACATTGAGTCCCTAAGAGAAAGCTTGAACAGCCGAATCAGCAGTGACTATTTACAAATCCATCCGTTCCATTTGGAACCGGGACACGAACTCTCTGAGCATCTTGTTATCCTTCTGCTTGACTTTGAAAAGGTCCAATTTTTGCGTTTCGACCGTGATGGCACCTGCGTGTGCCTTCACAAAAGAATTTGCAAGCATAGCAAATGAGTCAATAGAATTAGGAGATAAGTTGCGATACCATGTCATGGCCCCCCTTGACAGGTTCTCCCCAAATTTTTTTGACAAAACGGATTCGATCTCATCATCCTTCAGGTCGTTCCCTTTGATAGCACATGTATATGTGGTAACATGCTCGTTCGGGTCGGTCGTTCCGTTATGTATGGGGAATTGGGGCATACAGAATTTTTTGGGGATCGGTTTTGGAGCCGCACTAGGTGGAAAATGTTTTTGCACGAACTTCTTGGAATCTAGGCCTTTTAATGGGGGGGGGGGGTGCCCCTGGGATTTGATCTATCTTGGAGTTGTAGGTTTCCACCTTCTCGTCACTTGCCTCGATCTTCTTCTCCCCAGATTCTATTCGTTTTGTCATATCTTCGAGCATCTTCATAATTTTGGGGTTTGCCCCCGATTCACATTCATTCGACCTTCCTACGATCGATCCATCCTTGCGGGTAATTTCCCGGGAGGGGCCGGACTCAACCCTGTTTGAGATTTGGCTTCAATTTTGTAACTTAGCTATCGCCGCCTATTGGGCTTGTAACATTTCGAAGATCATCCGGAGGCTGATCCCGTCCCTTTCAACGTTTTGGGAATTTTGAGTTATTGATCGGACTCCCCTATGAACGCTATTTGAGGGTTCAATAGGTTGATCTGCATCGACCGCCACATGTGAATTAGCATCGATCGGAGTTTCGTCACCGGACGCTACATTATTATTTTCGCCTTGGTGATCAAACTCGTTATCAACGTGCAAAGGTGCCGATTGAGAGTTTGACATTTCTGTATTATAGCTTGGAATCAAAGACACTTCAACGAGCAAGTATGAAGCAATGTGTGTTATGGAAATTTATATCAAATATCCACTATTATCCTTAGCCTCACGGTGGGCGTCAAATTGTTTACCCTAAAAATCGGATAACAGTTGAATGTATATGTGGTTTTAAGAATACGTGACCTAATTTGATACAAATGACGAGTAATTCAATTGAAGTTAAAATTAAGTAAAAAAGAAAAAGAATGCAAACCACCCAAGCTAGACACTGTTGATCGTTGGTTGATCCTTCTTGGGCAGGGATTGATTATAGTAGAAATTAGAACAAGATAATGAAATAATGATTCAATAAAACAATCTGTAGCTGTCTTTATCGATGATTGAAAAATTGCCCTTACGAATAATTAACTCCCCCCCCCCCTTTATATAGTAGGGGGATCCTACATTTGGTACAACTCCATATAAGGTAAAAAATCTCCTGATTTGCTAATTAAGCGGTTCCATTGATTTGTGTCGAGATTCCCGCCGCGATGCTCGTCTCATTACGGATATTCTGGCTTTCCGTTATTTAGGTTCAGTGATCTTCCCTCAAGCATTTTCAGAGTCGAGATCGATTTTGGATTACGGACTCGGTATTCTCGAGGTCGGACATTCTGACCTTGTGTTCTACTTCGATGAAACTTGGGGTCGATCTTCAACCCTACGCATTCTAAACCCGACCTATCGTGCAATAGTCGATCCCGATTTCGACCATATAGAATCGAGCCCGATTTTGACCATACACAGTTGGGTCCGACTTCGACCGTACACAGAAGTCTATCATTTAAGTGGGCTATTTAAACATTAGAAAGAGTTTCCTATTCAATTGGAAGTGACTGTAATTTAGAGAATATCATGTATGGCAAGGGAATGTCTTCGAATTTATCTCCAAAACAGAAAGCAAAAGCAGAAGGCTTTGTTCAACAGCTCTGATTACACGCTTTGTTGGAAAGCCACAATTGCTCAAAGCAATCCAATAATTTATTGGATGAGGGGGCTCAAAAAAAGAAGAGAAAATGTTCTTCACTAGTCCTTCAATCCATTTGCGGTTGATCAAATTTACACGCCGATAAGACTTGAAATAAGGTATCTGTAGACATCAAAATTTTACAGGATCAAGACTCTAAATATTTTTGGGCTGGACCATTAAGTTGGACACATACAAGACAAGTTCATATATATTGTCTAAGGCCAAGAGTCCATTTGAGTTTATTGAAGGATACTCTATCCTAACTCTAGGTCACAACCATTAAAGGAGTCACATATTCTCTTTGAATGCATCTCCAAAATTCTATAAACTCATGGAATAGTCACAAGAGATCAAGATGCGGCCGGATACTTCTTGATAATCCAATACTTCAAGAAGATCCACAACATCCTTTCATGGAGATCAAATACATCCCAAAGAAATCTGCACCATCTTGCATTCGAGAAACACGTTGCCCCAACCCTCGAATCATGGAGATAATCATGAGAGAAGAATCAAGGGAACAAACAGAATTGTACCCATAAAAATTCATCAAAAAAAATTATTTATCTTTTATTGTTGCGTAGTTTATTTTCTATATTGTCTCCTTGTTTCATCACTTCTAACCATCTCGTTTTATTTCTGGACTTCCCACTCGTATTTTTGAACAATAGCTTTTTGTTTTCCACAGTGGGACTGTCATCATGCTCACACTCCTCCAAATTTGTTTCTCTCACTTTCCTCCAACTAAGATTTAGTTTATCATCTAGCTCCACAGCAATTTAGTAAAACACAAAGTGCCGAGTGAGGTCATTTTCTATCGTGTAGCAAAAAATATTATAGACAAAAAGAAGCAAAATATTATTGTTTCTTTAATACTGTTTTTGCGTTGTTCTTGAGTTAGCTAGTATTTTCGTTAGGAATTTCATTGGAAATCTTTGTTTTCGTTTGACTGCTTCTGTTAACTTTAGTTGTCCTTCTATTGATTTGCATAACTTTCAATCTAAATACTTAACAAGAGGAAATCCAAGGTAAATGAAGTGAGTTGAGAAGCATGAGATTTTATTTTCAAACTCTAACAGAAGCAAAAATACTAAGTAATTTTTTCTATCTGTCCAAACCTTGAAGACCTTGAGATTTATCCATAGATAGTTAGCAAAGAACTTATATGTGATGGAAAATAAGTACATACAGCGGAAGCAAATTGTCAGGATCTCTTGCATGTAATATATACCACACATAATCACAGATTTTAACCAAACATAAAATCGACACTTATCTTTTGAAGCGTGACCGCGATCGCGAAAAGACCTTCAAGTAGGAGCAAAAATCATCCACGAGATTATCCTCCAGTTCCACGGTCTTCTGATGTGTGACCCGAATAATGCCCAGAATTAGCGAAACTCTTGTTGGCGAGTTTCTCCTAGGAAAACCATATAGTAAAACCCATAGCCTCCTTATGGAATAAGACCCCTTTATATAACCACAGGTTTTAGGGTTTAAAAGTTTTTCCTAGACTGTTGGTCTTTCTTTTCCACCAAGCAATAGAATTCCATTTAATTCCTAATTATTCGGGCACAGCAGGGACCGCAATATTTAATTAACGAGGTTTTCTATTATGGACTTAATTCAAAATATACGAATTAATACTACCATAATAAATTACGAATTATTCTACTAAAAATTTGTAATTGCACTCCTCAATTCAATTTCGAAATTTTTCCATTAAACATTATTTAACTCCCCATGTTAAGATTCAGGTACTAATCAAATAAATTAAATTACTGATAATTTACTTCATTGATTATTTCTTTTAGACTTTCGCTTAACTTATTTCATGTGATGGATACAAAATCCACCTGCAAGGTTTACACATGATAACTTATAAGCTTTCATAAAGGTGCATCATCAATCTCTAGACCGAGACATGGATTCCATCAACTAATTATTACTTTGTCAATGTATATCATTATTGTCCAATTTACCAAGCATATTGACCCACGAAAGATCTCGCCTTTTAATAAATCAAAATAATAATAATAATATACACAGCTTATAATAATTATATTACGATTAAGAGTATAAGTACATTTAATTGATAGAGAATTTATATTATTCAGTCGGTATAAAATACTTATTTATACTTGGTCCGTTCAATACATACAAAATGTACTAGCACAAAAAGTTAAAAATAAACCTTTCAATAATCAAGATAGATTATATTTAATCTTGTACTACAATCATTCCTGATGGTTTGTCCAATTGCATCATTAGATTGTGAACATGATCTTTATTTCTCATAAGAACCGATGATTAATCTTTCGTGTATAAGCTAAACTCTATACACTAAATCATTTACTATATAAGTAAAGGACACAAACGGATATATGATCTATTTAAAACTTTATTAAAATTGAATAAAAATTATTCCTTAATAAATACTATATTCAAACTAAAATCTATGGTGAATAGTATATATCCCAACAATCTCCCACCTGGACTTTTAACCATGACAATTATTAGAATATACTATGTCTAAATGCATGGTTAATTATATATACCCTAACAATCTCCCACTTAGACTCATAACCATGATAATTATTAGAATATACTATGTCTAAATGCATGGTTAATAGATATACCCTAACACTCTCCCACTTAGATTCATAACCATGCATCTATAACTTTCATAGCTATCCTTTTGCACGACTATTAAAAGTCTCCGCCAATAAGCTTTTGCCAAAAAGGAACTTGCCAAGTTATTTTCAAATGCAATCTTTGTCTAGTAGTGCTTTGTCGTAACTAACTAGTTTGGCATTAAGCTCTTCAGGGATCTTGTTATGAAACTCTCCTAAAAGTACATATCAAACTATTATTTTTCTTACTATTCTCCCATTACGACGAAGTACTACTAATATTATCTTCATTACCTTATAGTATTGAAATATGAATGACTTCTTCCTGTAATGTTCTCTGCTCAACATCACTCCCACTACTTGGAGGTAGTAAAATTTTTTTGTCTATTAACATTTCTCCCACTACTTAAATGCAATGGAACGTCAATTCTGATACATAGAGTTGTATGTTCTTGAGCGTTTGAATTTTTAGATGATTCATTTATTATTTCTTTACTTAGTTCTTGTAAAACTAGTTTACTTCTAGGAATATAGTTTATTAAATAATTCTATTATAGAGAACTAGTATTTTTGCTAATAATTACCTTCTTTTCTTTAGGAAAATAAAATAAACCTCCTTTCATTCCCTTGGATATCCAATAAACATGCAGACATTCATCTTGGATTTTATCTTACCCTTTCAGTATATATATTGGACAGTTCCATATCCCAACTTGCCGTAAACTGGATTTACGTTAAGCCCACAGTTCTTTGGGGTTCAAGATACTGACTTAGAAAGAACTAAAATCAAAATGTAATCAAAGGCATATCCATAACGAAAAAAGAAACAAGTCAGAATAACTCACCATTACTCTAAACATCTCCATAAGAGTTCTATTTCTTCTGTCTACTACACCACTCTATTATGGAGTATCTGGTGTAGACAATTGAGATATGATTTTCTATTTTGACAAGTAACTAATGAACTTTGTAGAGAAGTGCTAGTCACCTACGATCAGATCGTAGTAATTTAATATATTTTCATGGTGCTTCTCCGTATCAAGCCTTAAAATCCTGAAATTATTCAGAGCATTCAGACTTACGGTGCATTAAATAAATATATTCATAGTACGAGTAATCATTTATGAATGTCATAAAAAATACTCAAAACCACCTCTTGCATATATATTCATTAGACAGTACAATCAAAAATGAATTAGTTCTAATCACTAACTCTCTTTCCTTTGGAGCAGAAATGTCTTTTAGTCATATTTTCTTTTAAACAGGATCCATAAGTTGGTAGTGCCTCTACTTTCAATGAACCTTAAGGTTCATCATTGACCAACTGAAATCCTCCAGATAATTATGACTTAGACTCAAGTGTACAGATAAGTTTCACTCAATGTTGAAGAACATTTTCTCTTATAAGGTAAACTAATATTGTTATATTCAGGAGAGATATTAATTAACAATAACAAGGTCATGCATCATCCATGTACCACAAGAGATAAAATGTTTAGCAAGCTCAATAAAGCAAGATTTATTCTAAATAAATTAAATATCCATCTCTTATTTTGCTCAAAAACCAAAATTAAACTCCTTATAGCAAATGGTACATATATAACATCCTTTAAAAGTAATGTTTTATCTTGACCAAAGAAAATTTTTGACAAGTGATACAGCAAACTACATGAAGTCATTGTGGAGTTGAGATATACTACATTAAATAGAACATAATAAATAAATTAACACTGAATAATAAAATTCAGAATGCATTCAGTATATATACATACATGCATCTCGAATAACAAATTTCGAGGGGAAAAGAGTCATTCATGCAAAGTATATTATATAATGCAAGAATTATACAATCCAAAAAGAAATAGAGCCAACTCAGATGGAGAGTATACTATTATTTTCGGTCAATTGTATATAACCATTTATACAAAAATTTCAAACGCACTATATATATATATAATTTCGATGGGAAACGAGCTACTCATGTAATATACATACACAATGCCAGGTTATTCACTCCAATAGATTAAAACAGACCTAACTCAGATGGAGAGTATACTGTTAATTTAAGTCAAGTGAACATCTTAATTAATAGCTCTAGTTCTGTTTATCCAACATGTATACTCAGATGGAGAGTAAGTACATGATATCAATAACTAGTATTTCACCTAGTGAGCTTGCAATAAATTTATCCGATATGGAGGAAGACCTACTAAAGTCGACGTGTAAATTTGTACTCACTTGAAATTAATAGTGGGAGACCATAGAAATATATTCCTATCACTACTTAATCATGGTTACATTATAATTACAAAATTGATTCAACATCTAAATTCAGATGGAGAGTCAATACAGGTAATCAATAACTCGTAATTATACTCTGTGAGTTCATAATAAATATATCCGATATGGAGGACGATCTAAAGTCGACGCGTAAATTTATTATCTCACTATAAATAGATATTTGAGACCATAAGGGTTAATTCCTATCACCATTTAATCACAACTATGTATTTTCTTTCAAAATTAAGTTTTAGAATTCGAAAAAAAAAATTATCGATTAAGAATTTTTAGGAATTTAAAATATGACATACATTCCAACCATATATCAGTTAATGTTAAATAAATATGCGTCATCATGTTCATGATTTAACAAAATTAAGACTGACATAAAAGGAATGACTTTTCATATCCAAATCACATTTTTAATCCCGCGGATCACCAAAAATACCCATCTAAACGATCTCAATCTACCGAAATATGACGCAATTCAATGCAACGCGCTGGGTATTTCTTATCAGGTTTTTTTCGATGGACCTACCAAATTTAAAGTCAATTGGAGTTCGTCAAAATCATGACATCCAACTCTATGACCAAATTCGGAGAGTAACCTGTTTTACCCTTGAAATTGGGTAACAATTGAATTTATAGTGAGACTAAGGATCCGTAAATTATTTCACTATCAGGTGAAGGTGAAATTTTCGTGTTTATAATTGAAACAACAATGGGATGATCAAATTATCAAATGATAAGAGGTTCTGAAGAAGGAAGATAATGAGAGAGCTTGCCAAGAATTCTATCTTTTAGATTGTCCCAAAAAAAGTGCCAGTACATAGGATGCATTTCATCCTTATAAACTCTTTTTCCCGCCTGGGTTAGCTGAAGAGTTTCTGCATTTAATGTTACATGGGTAAGTGCAAAGGTTACATAGATAAATGTAAAAGGTACATGGATAAGTGTAAAGTCTTATAATAAAAGTGACATGCGAATTACAAAGGAAAACATCAATTATTGCGAGATTCATGTATATTTAATATTTCTAAATAATGGCATGACCATCGAGGAAATATGAGGATATTCGACTCGTCCGGAGATGGAATATGATGGGTTAGGATCGAACCTCGGCTGTTCGACCTCTTCCCGATCGACCGAACCGGGTTCGGTTCTCGAATTATACTTCATGATTTCGGTCCATATATTTCGGCCTAGTGATTCCCGACCCGGCCTCGTTCAGTTGCATTCGACCCAGTACAGATAGTCCCCTCGTTTATTATGAAATGATAAACGACCTGAGCTTTTACCGCTCGACTTTCATGTTGCGTGGCCGATGTATCTACCAAGTATAATGTGTGAACAGGCTTTCCTTTCCTGATTTTATTCTGATGAGGGCAGCTTTGTGACGTATACAAGCT
>MCJB01001825.1:0-14348 GCA_002018475.1 Nicotiana obtusifolia
GTACAGGTTGTATGTCTCTTACCCTGATGCTTATTATTGTTCTTGCATTATGTTTCCTGTCTTACATACTCAGTACATTATCCGTACTGACGTCTTTTATTTGTGGACGCTGCATGTCGTGCTGCAGGTCCAAGCGGGCAGATAGACGAAGCTCCCCCACCACAGTAGGCTACCCAGTTCAGCAGATATTGGCGAGATCCATCCTTCGGACTTGCCACAGTCTTGGTATGCATTCTATTTTGGGCATGTCGGGGCCCTGTTCCGGCATAGGTTGCATTATGTACGTTTTTGTAGAGGCTCATAGACAAGTGTCAATTTATGCATAGACAAGCGATGGGTTGACTTATGTACAGTTGAATTGCCTTGTCGGCAAACGTATGTATTTTGTTTTATGGTTTTGCATTGCAGCCTTGTTGGCTATATTACGTATATAAGTACGTTCGTATCATGGTATAATGTCACATATCATTATAATTATTATTCGAGATTATATGCATATGACAAGCCTTATAGATAATAAGGAAAGTTAGATGAAGGGTACGCCGGCGCCCGTTGAGTAGGGTCCGGTGCCAGTTGCGGCCCTCCGGCTTGGGTCGTGACACGCGCGGAGGCCAATTCAAAGGGCAAAGGCGTCGCGGGCTAAGAATTTAGTCGGTTCGAGGTGAGTAGTGATTGTAAATGATGTTATGATTGTTTGAAAACCCCGGATTGCACAACGTAGTGCCATATTGAAGTGAGGCACGCGCTCGATGATGAGCGTGGGGTCGTTTACTACTGGGATTGTGAGTTGGTCCATCCCGATTGGTGACTTTTCTATATAGTGGATTGAAACTTATTTGATATCATCATGAATTGGGCTGATTGCCATATTTGGGCTTCGTGCCGATTATTTGAACCCTTCAGGGGTAGTTATCACTGTTTCCTCACTGTTTGATTCATTACTTGAACTCATTCATGTTGTTTTCCACTGTTTTTACAAAATAACCATTTTACTAAATTCTGAGATTTAAATGACATCTTAAATGATATAAATGGGTCGGGTGGCGCGCCGCCACGAGATTTGATATGAATGGATCGGGTGGCACGCCGCCACGGATATGATATAAATGGATCGGGGGGCACGCCGCCACGAATATGATATAAATGGATCGGGTGGCACGCCGCCACGGATATGATATAAATTGATCGGGTGGCACGCCGCCACGAGATATGATATTGCGCTTGGGCCGTAAGAGGCCCCTCCCATAGTTTGTACACCCTTAGTGAGCGCAGGGTACCCATGGGATTGGGTGACACGCCGTCACGAGACATGACGTGGCTAGTCATGCTGTTTTCTTTTACTTCATGTTATTTACTTGAGATATTTACATGTTTTACTGTTTCATTATAGATTGCTGTATGCCTTATGTGTTTTCTTACCTTCAGTTGTTATTTATAATTATTACTCACTGAGTTGGAAGTACTCACATTACTCCCTGCACCCTGTGTGCAGATTCAGGCTTTATCGGTTCCGCTCCGAGACATTGGTTATTACTGTCAGGGCGGCGATTCAGAGACTACGAGGTATCTGTTGGCGTCCGCAGCCCCGTGTCTCTTTTATTTTGTTATTTCCACTTTCTTCAACAATTGTGCCAGAGATATTGTAACAGTAATCTTATTAGTAGGATTTCATTAGTTGCTTATGACTTTGGAACACCCCGGTTCGGGCTGTAGTCGGGATGGTTCACTATATTTTTCCGCAAATTACTATTATTGAACCGTACTTACATTATTTTCATATTGTTTAATTGTTTGAATGAAGTTTAGTTTGAATTGGCTGGCCTTGTCTTCATGAGAGGCGCCATCACGATCATGGTTGGGACTTTTGGTCGTGACAAGGTATTATAAGGAATTTGAGCGGTATTACCTCTAAGAGTTTTTCTTACTCTTTCTGCAAATAAATAAGGCAATCCATCTATAAACTTTGCCTTCCAATAGTCAGCATTACTTTCGGGTAAATCGATAACCCTACTAAGGAAGGTGTCTTTATTCCACCTAAACTCACCTAAGTGTACACTTAAGGCTATTTAACATAGTACGAACATTCAAAGGCCCCTATTTAAAGAAAAGAAAAGAATCTTAGTGCAGTATTTTCTACAGTTCACCCATCAGTGAATAGTGACCGCTATCGCTATTCTGGGTCCCACGATTATGACTTGTGGGGTCCACCATCTTGGTTTGTCTGTTGGTCCCAAGATTATAATATGTGGGGTTTTCTTATCAACTTGTCTTTCTAGTCAATAGTTCTTTTCTTATCCAGCTTTTTCATTTTCTGAATAAATTCTTCAACATCTTGAAAATTAACTTCGTTTACTGATTCTTCATTTTGTGCATCATTTGACATGTCATTATGATCTTCTTCGTTAATCGAATACTGGTATTACTTTTCATGGAGGTGTCTGATTTGTCCGCTACTTGTTCTATCGACTGTAGCAAGTTTTTGCGAACATCTTTCAGATATTCTTCTATCATTTGTTCCTTATTATTTTGCTGGAAATTAATCTTCCTGGCAATATACTTGATTGAAGCATCTACTATCATTGCTTCTTAGGTTTTTTCTGTTTATAAGTTTTGATTACGGTTTTAATATTATCAACTGTCTCTTGTCCATGCATTTTATCTGTCTTTGGGTCCATCCTCATCGTCTTGTCCCAAATTTTTTTGAAATAAACCCGATAAAGCACGAAATTTCTTCGTCAGTATAACCGACTTCTAGGATCTATTTATGAATCCGTGGAATAGAAAATTCCAAAAAGAAATAAATTTGACCCATTTTCTCAGGCCAATATGTATGTTCTTGTCGATACACAGTGTCCATAGGTCTCACGAGTCATGAGCAGGTTTAGTAGAGTCCTGCGGTTCGGTACGGAGACGTCTGTACTTATCTTCGAGAGGCTGCGGAACCTTTTTTAGGAAAAATTCCATATTCTTGAAATTCTTGTCGTGCGAACTTGTAGATCCGAGTACTAAAACTTCTGCTATCCTGTTCTCTCACAGATGGTGAGGCCGCGAACTACCGGACGAGGTGGGCGACCACCAGTACCACCCACTGAGGGCACAAGAGGCCGTGGACGCGGTCGTGGTCGTGGTAGAGGCAAAGCGACGAGGGCAACATCTGTTGATCCACCAGCTGCCCCAGCTCAGGAACAGGCTTCAGCAGCACCAGTTTAGGCACCAGTTGTGCCTATCGCTATTCCATGTCTTCGGGAGACCTTGGCTCAGATATTATCTGTTTGCAATGGCCTGGCTCAGGCAGTTTCAGCCACAACAGCTGCAACTACTTCACAGGCCAGGGGAGGCAATCAGACTCCAGTTGCCCGTACGCCTTAGCAGGTAGTGTAGGGACTTCTGATGCCGGGGGCACCTCCAGCCCAGCCAGCAGCACCAGGTCAGGAATTCATATTACCAGTTATGCCAGATGATGAGCAGCGTCGCCTTGAGGGGTTTGGCAGACTCCAGCCTCCATCATTCAGTGGTGCTGAGGGCGAGGATGCCTAGGAATTACTTGACAAGTGTCAGTGAATGCTCCGGACAGCCGGGATTCTTGAGTCTAGTGGTGTGGCATTCACCACCTTTTAGTATATGAGAGGCGTGGGCCGGTTGATGCAGCGCCCCTTACTTGGCAACAATTCTCCGCTCTCTTCTTGGAGAAGTATGTGCCGCAGTCCCACAGAGAGGAGTTGCGCAGACAGTTTGAATGGCTGCGACAGGGGGATATGACTGTGTCACAATATGAGTCAAGATTTTCTAATTTGGCTCGACATGCTGTCTGGATGGTACCGACTGATCGTGAAAGGATCAGGAGGTTTGTGGATGGCCTTAACTATCATCTCCGTATCCTCATGACCAGGGAGAGAGTATTGGGTGCTACCTTCGAGGAGGTGGTTTATATAGCTAGCGAGATTGAGACGGTTCGCCTTCAGGAGCGAGAGGAGAGGGAGGCTAAGAGGCCTCGAGGATCGGGCAGTTACAGTGGTGCTCCTTTGAGGGGCCAGTTTCAGCAGGGTAGAGGCCATTCCTTCAGTCCTGCTCAGCTAGCCCGTCGAGATTATCGTGGGGCATCAATAGGTCGAGGTTATCATGGGTTGCACCAGGGTGAGTAATCACTCAGCGCCCTTCCAGCCCATGCTCCACCGGCCCGGGGTCCTTCTATGCCGAGTGCATTTGCTAGAGCACCAGGGAGCTGTTATGAGTGTGGCGAGATGGGCCACGTGCGGAGGCAGTGTCCTCACTTTGCTGCTAGATCGTCCCAACCGAGGGGTCAGCCCTCGACTTCTGCTCCACTTACCTTACCACCAGCCCAGCCAGTTAGGGGTGGAGGTCAGGCAGCCAGAGGTCGCCCCAGAGGGGGAGGTCGAGCAGGTGGTGGCAAGGCCCGATTCTGTGCTATTTCAGGCAGGACAGATGCCAGTGCTTCAGATGCCGTTATTACAGGTATTATTTCAGTCTGCCACAAAGATGCCTCTGTATTATTTGATCCCGATTCCACTTATTCATATGTGTCTTCATATTTTGCTCATTATTTGAGTACGCCCCAGGAGTTTCTTCCTTTACCTGTTCATGTGTCTACCCCGGTGGGCGACACTGTTGTTGTAGGCCGTGTGTATCGGTCGTGTGTAGTAACTATTGGGGGTCTGGAGACCCGAGTGGATCTATTGCTACTAAGCATGGTAGATTTTGATGTCATTTTGGGCATGGATTGGCTATCTCCATGTCGTGCTATTTTAGACTGTCATGCTAAGATAGTTACTTTGGCTATGCCGGGTGTGCCGCGGATCAAGTGGCGTGGCGTGACTAATTATATTCCTAGTAGGGTGATATCAATATTGAAAGCCCAGCGTATGGTTGGGAAAGGTTGCCTTGCATACCTAGCATTTGTGAGGGATGTTGGAGCTGAGACTCCAAGCATCGATTCTGTTCCAGTTGTGCGGGATTTTCCTGATGTATTTCCTGCAGACCTGCCGGGCATGCCACCGGACAGGGATATTGATTTTGGCATTGACCTGGTGCCGGGCACTCAGCCCATCTCTATTCCACCATATCGTATGGCACCAGCAGAGTTGAAGGAGTTGAAAGAGCAACTTTAGGAACTCCTAGATAAGGGGTTCATTCGGCCTATTTTGTCACCTTGGGGTGCACGATGAGAATGTGCATCGATTATAGGAAATTGAACAAGGTAACAATCAAGAACAAACATCCTTTGCCTCGCATCGATGATTTATTTGACCAGCTTCAGGGAGCACGAGTGTTCTCTAAGATTGATCTCCGTTCAGGATATCACCAGTTAAAGATCAGGGATGCAGATATTCTTAATACTACTTTCCGGACTAGATATGGCCATTATGAGTTTATTGTTATGTCTTCCGGGCTAACCAATGCCCAAGCGGCTTTCATGCAGTTAATGAACAATGTATTTCGGCCTTATATGGATTCGTTCATGGTGGTATTCATTGATGATATACTGGTGTACTCTTGCAATCAGGAAGAGCACACCGAACATTTGCGAGTTGTATTACAAAGACTGAGGGAGGAGAAGCTTTTTGCAAAATTCTCTAAGTGCGAGTTTTGGCTTAACTCAGTGGCTTTCTTGGGGCTCGTGGTGTCCAGCGAGGGTATACAGGTTGACCCAAAGAAGATAGAGGCGGTCCAGAGTTGGCCTAGACCGTCCTCGGTCACAGAGATTCGTAGCTTTCTTGGGTTGGCAGGCTACTATCTCCGGTTTGTTCAGGGTTTCTCATCCATTGCGTCGCCCTTGACCAAATTGACCCAGAAGGGTGTTCCATTTGTATGGTGTTACAAGTGCGAGGAGAGCTTTCAGAAGCTCAAGACAGCCTTGACCACAACTCCAGTATTAGTGTTACCGTTAGCCTCGGGTTCGTATACCGTATATTATGATGCCTCAAGAATTGGGATCAGTTGTGTGTTAATGCAGGAGGGTAGAGTTATTGCTTATGCTTCTCATCAGTTGAAGCCTCATGAGAAGAACTACCCCGTGCATGATTTGGAGCTGGCTGCCATAGTTCATGCTTAAAAGATTTGGAGGCATTACTTGTTTGGCGTACCTTGTGAGGTATTTACTGATCACCGTAGCCTTCAACATCTGTTCAAGCAAAAGGATCTAAATTTGAGGCAGCGGAGGTGGCTGGAATTGCTCAAGGATTACGATATTACTATAATATACCATCCGGGAAAGACCAACGTAGTGGCCGATGCTTTGAGCCGAAAGGCAGTGAGCATGGGGAGTTTGGCATACATTCCAATTGGAGAGAGACCTCTCGTAGTCGATGTCCAGACCTTGGCCAATAGGTTTGTGAGATTAGACATCTCACTTCACAGTTCTGGAAAGCCGTGCAGAGAGAGTTGGGTACTCAAGTGGAATTGAGCACAACATTTCATCCTCAGACGGATGGGCAGTCAGAACGTACCATTCAGATACTGGAGGACATGTTGCGTGCATGTGTTGTTGATTTCGGAGGTTCATGGGATGAATTTCTACCGCTTGCAGAGTTCGCTTATAACAACAGCTACCAGTCAAGTATTCAGATGGCTCCGTATGAGGCTCTATATGGGAGGTGGTGTAGATCTCCGGTTGGTTGGTTCGAGCCCGGCGAAGCTAGGCTATCGGGGACTGACTTGGTTCAGGATGCTTTAGAGAAGGTGGAAACAATCCAGGAGAGGCTCCGTACAGCACAGTCGAGGCAAAAGAGTTATGCCGATAGGAAGGTTCGAGATGTGTCTTACATGGTTGGCGAGAAGGTCTCGCTGAAGGTTTCGCCCATGAAAGGTGCTATGAGATTCGGGAAGGAAGGGAAATTAAGTCCTCGGTTCATTGGGCTGTTTGAAGTACTTTGGAGAATCGGGGAGGTGGCTTATGAGCTTGCTTTGCCACCCAGTCTGTCGAGTGTTCAACCAGTATTTCATGTTTCTATGCACTGGAAGTATATTGGGGACCCGTCTCATATTTTGGACTTTAGCACGATTCAGTTGGATGATAATTTGACTATGAGGTGGAGCCAGTGGCGATTTTGGATCGTTAGGTTCGGAAGTTGAGGTCCAAGGAGATAGTTTCAGTGAATGTTCAATGGAGAGGTCGGTCCATGGAGCAGGCTACCTGGGAAACCGAGCGGGAGATGCGGAGTAGATACCCTCACCTATTTGAGACTTCAGGTATGTTTCTTGACTCGTTCGAGGACGAACATTTGTTTAAGTGGGGGAGAATGTAACGAACCAGCTAGTCGTCTCGTGAGTGACCGCTCCGTTTTCCCCATTTCTACTTTATTATGCTTCGTTATTCGTGTTTTATGTAATCACGTTGAATGGGTTGCGTTCGGAGTAGATTTGGTAAGAAATGAGACACTTAGTCTCTTTCAAGAAGGTTTAAGTTGTAAAAGTCAATCGGATGTTGACTTATGAGTTAGAGGGCTCGGATGTGATTTCCGACGATTTGGTTAGCTTCGGGAGGTGATTTATGACTTAGGAGTGTGATCGGAATTGGTTTCGGAGATCCCGTGTAGAATTAGGCTTGAATTGGCGAAGTTAGAATTTTGGCGATTTCCGGTTAATAGGCGAGATTTTGATTCGAGGGTCGGAATGGAATTCCGAAAGTTGCTGTAGCTTCGATATGTAATTTATGACACCTTGTGCAAAATTTCAGGTCATTCGGACGTGGTTTGGTTGGGTTTAGATCAAAAAAGCAATTTTGAAGATTTTGAAATCCTTAGGCTTGAATCCAACACGAATTTGGTGTTGAGAGGTTGTTTTGGGCGTTTCGATGGTTGGAACAAGTTTGAATAATGTTATGGGATATGTTGGCATGTTTGGTGGAGTTTCCGGAGGCCTCGGGTGAGTTTTGGGGGGGTTAAACGGACTATTTCATCGTTGGAAAGGAAAAATCTGCATAAATGTTAGAAATGCTACGCATGCTGTCCAAAATGTGGATAGCATTTTGATTATGCTACGCAGCAAAGTGTTGCAGATTGCACTGTCAAAAATGCGACCAGATTGCGAACAACATTTTGATTATGCGACCAGAATGCTACACAGCAAAGTGTAGCAGATTGCAATGTCAAAAATGCGACCAGAATGCGGACAACATTCTGATTATGCGACCAGAATGCGAACAACATTTTGAACACCTGAAAGTTTTATTGTTCCAATTTTTTACCTCTTTATGAATAGAAAAAAGTGTCCATTTGCCATGCAAAACCCATTTTCATTATCCACAAAGAGAAGCAGCTCCAAACACCATAAAATCACAACAAATCAATCTCAAAACTATATCCAAAAGGGATTTTCTTGGACAAATTCTTTGGCCGTCTTGAATATAGTTGGAGCTATAGAACTTGGATTACAACTAATCTTGAAGGGATTTTTGGAATATTTTCAAGGGAAACATCGGGGTAAGTGTTCCTATCTCAATTTTTGAGGAATTACCTCAGTTTATCACTATTTTTAGCAATTAATTAGTGATTTAAGTTGGGAAAATGGTGGAAAACCTTTAAGTTTCGATTTAAGATTTGGAGGTCGATCCGATGTCGGAATTCGATAAATTTTGTATGGTTGAACTCGTGAGGAGATAAGGGACCCGTTGGGATGGAGATTATTGAATTTTGAGAAGTGAGCCCGGGGCTCGGGTTTTTGCTAATTTCGAGATTTCTTTAATTTTGATTGTTTTCTCTTGGGCTTTGTTACCTCTACATATTGTGACGTATTAGTTCTAATTTTGGAGAGATTCGACGAGCGCGGAGGCCAATTCAAAGGGCAAGGGCGTTGCGGGCTAAGAATTTAGCCGGTTCGAGGTGAGTAGAGATTCGACACGCATGACCGTGGGTCGTGTATGGATAACCGTTGTGTGACTATTATTTTGAATTGTTGAATACGATCCTTGATTTGGTATGATGTGTTGCATATGGGAGCGGGTGGCACGCCTGCCACGAGATATTGTGAATTGAGGGCGGGTGATACGCCTACCACAAGGTTGCTTCATTTTAGCTGTTCCTTTTTGTTATGGTTCTAGCCTTCTTTGTTCGATATAAAGTCGATGGTTAACTAGACTAGTTGAGTGAGGAGTTCGTGGGAGTCTAAAGGGTCCAGTGTCAAAATTGTGGGTAGCGTCTAAGGAGTTCATAGAGGTTTAAAGGGTCCAGTATCACATTAGTAAAGTCGTGTCTGGAGTTAATAAAATGATAATTGGGTTGGGAGGTTAATTGTAGAACTTCAACTGTAATTGAGAACTAACATTGATTGGGCTAAATAGGAGTCAAGTTTGGTTTGGTTATAGCTGAATCCCCCCCCTGGCCAGGACGATTGTATGCTGTTATTTGTTCCCTTGCTGGGAAGTTGTTATGTTGATTTGTTTCCTTTCCAGGATTTCTTGTGATTGTTGTGATGATGAAATTGGGAGCGGGTGGATCGCCTGCCACGAGATATTATGAAAGTTGGAGCGGGTGGTACGCCTACCACAATACATATATTGTAAGTGAGAGCGGGTGGCACGCCTGCCACGAGATATTATGAAAGTGGGAGCGGGTGGTACGCCTACCACAGTATATATTGTAAGTGGGAGCGGGTGGCAAACCTGCCACGAGATATTATGAAACTGGGAGCGGGTGGTACGCCTACCACAGTATATATTCTAAGTGGGAGAGGGTGGCACGCCTGCCACGGGATGTGATGTATGTGGGAGCGGGTGGCATGCTTGCCACAAGAGGTTACTGTAAGTGGGAACGGGTTGCACGCCTGCAACAAGAGGTTACTGGAGGAAAACGGATGGATTGTATTACATTTCATTGTGTTAAAGGCTGAATTGCAGTTTTCTTTCTTATTCCTTGATTATTCATTTTGTTTATGTATTTTATCTTCTGGTGTAGATACATATATGCTTAAAATTGCACAGGTTTATCTAGAGTCTCGTCCTAGCCTCGCCACTACCTCGTCGGGGTTAGGCCAGGCACTTACCAACACACGGGGTCGGTTGTGCTGATACTACACTCTGCACTCTTTTGTGCAGATCTCAGTGCCGCAGGCTACGAACAGTAGGAAGCTTCCAGCCTCTGATTTTCAGGCGACCCATGGTAGTTGTGCAGACGTCCGCGGATCATGGAGTCCCCTGTCCATTTCTTGTATCTGTTTCTTCTATGTAGTCCAGAAACAACATTTTGTTATATTCTTCAGACCCTGTTTGTAGTACTCTTAAATGGTCTGTGAAACTGTGACACCAGATCTTGGGTAGACCGTTGTGGATAGTTTATCGGCGATAGTTGTGTAAAGTATTAACTTTTTGTTTATTTCGCTTGTTGAATTACTGCTTTTCAGTTGATGCATTTGTGATGTAATGAATTCGTAAATAGAAACGTGGTAATTAGTCCGATTGACTGGCTTGCCTAGCTTTTACTAGTAGGCGCCATCACGACCCCCGAGGGTGGGAAATCCGGGTCGTGAGAGGTTGGTATCAGAGCCAGGTTTACATAGGCCTCGCAATTCATAGACAAACTCGGTAGAGTCTGAGGGATCAGTACGGAGACGTCTGTATTTATCCCCCAGAGGCTATTAGGAAAAATTTCATATTTGTTCATTCTTGTCGTGTGGTTTGCCTCTCAAATGCTAATTGGATTCCTACTCTGTTCTTTCGCAGATGGCGAGAACACGCGCTTCCTCATCTACCGCTCTGCAGCCCGAAACCCCAGCAACATCTTCCATACGGGGTAGAGGGCGAGGCCGAGGTCGTGCTAGGGGTCGAGGCAGGGACAGGATTCAGCCTCCTGCAGCAGCACCAGCGGTGGAACCTCAGATTGATCCTGACGAGGAGGTTCCGACCCCCGCAGCTCCGGCGGGCCCAGCTCAGGTCCCCGAGAGGTTTATTGCCACCCCAGTTCTTCAGGATGCTTTGGTCCGGTTGGTGGGCCTCATGGAGAATGTCACCCGAGCGGGCTTACTTCCGGCAGCACCAGCCACTGCTTGGGCTGGAGAAGGGGTTCAGATTACTGCTACTCGTACTCCGGAGCAAGTAGCTCCCCAGGCTCAGGTTCCAGCGTTTCAGCCAGCTGTGACAGTCCAGCCGGGAGAAGTGGCTTAAGCCGGCAATGGGGCGGCCATGTCCGCCGATGCATTGTGGAGACTGGATAGGTTCACCAAGCTCTTCACCACTACCTTCAGCGGTGCTTTTTCGGAGGATCCCCAGGACTTGCTATGCAGCTGCCACAAGGTCCTCAGGAATATGGGCATTGTTGAGACCGACGGGGTAGACTTCGCGGCATTTCGCCTGTCCAGATCCGCCAAGACTTGGTGGAGGGATTATTGCTTGACTAGGCCAACCGGTTCGCCATCTTTGACTTGGGAGCAGTTTACAGAGTTGTTTCTGGAGAAGTTTCTCCCCGTCACTCAGAGAGAGGCTAATCGGAGGCAGTTTGAGCTCCTTCAATAGGGATCCCTGGCAGTTACCCAGTATGAGTCCAGGTTCATCGACTTGGCTCGACATGCTCTCATCATACTTCCTATAGAGAGGGAGAGGGTAAGAAGATTTATTGACGGTCTCATTCAGCCGATTCGCCTTCACATGGCTAGAGAGACTGGTAGTGAAATTTCCATCCAGGAGGCGGTCAATGTGGCTCGCAGAGTTGAGGTGGTCCTGTACGGAGGTGGTCATGGGTCGGATAAGAGACCCCGTCATTCAGGCAGATTCATTGGTACTTCGTCTGGAAGCAGAGATTCATATGGTAGAGGCCACCCTCCTAGGCCCTTTCAGTTAGCTCTCCAGGTTTCTCACAGAGTTTCTGGAAGGCAGTTCAGCGGGAGTTGGGCACCCAGGTTGAATTAAGCACAGCTTTTCATCCTCAGACGGACGGACAGTCCGAGCGGACTATCCAAATATTGGAGGATATGCTCCGAGCTTGTGTTATTGACTTTGGAGGTTCGTGGGACCAATTTCTGCCATTAACGGAGTTCGTCTACAATAACAGCTACCAGTCGAGCATTCAGATGGCTCCTTATGAGGCTTTATATGGTAGGCGGTGTCGAACTCCGGTTGGGTGGTTTGAGCCGGGAGAGGCTCGGTTGTTAGGCATAGAATTGGTTCAGGAGGCCATAAACAAGGTCAAGATCATTCAGGAAAGGCTTCGTATAGCTCACTCCAGGCAAAAGAGCTATGCGGATCGCAAGGCACGAGATATGTCCTTTATGGTTGGTGAGCGGGTATTACTCCGGGTGTCGCCTATGAAAGGCGTGATGAGATTTGGGAAGAGGGGCAAGCTTAGCCCTAGGTTCATTGGTCCGTTCGAATTTCTTGATCGAGTGGGGGAGGTGGCTTATAGGCTTGCATTGCCGCCAAGCTTATCGGCCGTGCATCCAGTTTTTCATGTGTCCATGCTCCGGAAATATCACGGCGACCCAACTCACGTGCTAGGTTTCAGCACCATTCAGCTGGACAAGGACTTGTCTTATGAGGAGGAACCGGTAGCCATTCTAGACCGGCAAGTCCGTCAGCTGAGATCGAAGAGTTTTCCTTCCGTTCGTGTTTAGTGGAGAGGGTCAGCCTCCTGAGGCATCGACCTGGGAGTCTGAGTCCAATCTGCGGAGCCATTGTCCACATCTTTTCCTTGACTCAGGTACTTCTTTATCCTGCCCGTTCGAGGACGAACGGTTGTCTTAGAGGGGGAGAATGTAACGGCCCGATGTGTTGTAGAAACACATAAGATACTAATTGTTTAGACTTCGCTTGTTTTAAGTGCAAATCCCTCTTTGTAATTTTTCAATTTTAACATTCTTGCGGGGTATGAGGTATAAGAATCTAATAATTAAGAAAAGAGTTCAAAAAGGCAAGTAATGCAGGATATGCGGTCGCATTTCTAACACGCGGACCGCATATCTTACATGGGCGTCGCATACTTGGACAAATTTCTGGGCAAAGGTTCATGTCAAAAATGCTGTTTGAAACGCGGACCGCATTTCAAGAATGCGGACCGCAAATTGCGCTGCCTGTATCGCAGATTGGAATAGAGAACTGGACAAGTTTTATGTCAAAAATGCGGTGAGAAATGGGGACCGCATTTCTTGAATGGGGACCGCAAATCTCACAGTGAAATCGCAGAATGAGGCATAGTCTTGGGCCCAATGCCATGTCAGAAATGCTATCCAAATGCGGACCGCATGTTGAGTTTGCGACCAGAATACGATCGCATTCTGGACACCTGAAATTTTATTTTTGTCCCGAATTTTGACCGACTATAAATAGGAACTAGGAACCCTAACATGCTAAAACCCCCTTATTTCGTCAATTACCTCAGAAAAACTCACCAAAACACCCTCAAACCCCAGCAAATCAACCTCTAAATCACATTGAAAACAACCCCAAAATCCGTGAGAAACGTATCTAAATTATACTCATCAACCTCCCATTTACAAGCCCAGCTTTCCCCATTTAAACCCACCAAGAACCAGCTGCAACTCGCCGGAAAATAGCCCCAGTTTATGCTGGAAAAAAAAAACAACCGTAGAATCACTCCTTTCAAACCCCAACATCTATTACAAGAAACCCCACTCTCTAACACCAAAGACCCAACTCAAATTGCTGCAAATTGCGCCAAGAATTGCAGTTAAGTTAAGGCACCCTACCAAGTTGTAGCTTGTTAGCTCCAATTGAATTCGCCTAAAGTTCGTGAGCGTTCCTAAAAGGTTGGACTCGAAGAATTGTTGGAAGTCTATGAAGTTATTGCGAAGCAAGGTAAGTGTTTGTTCTAACCTTAGCTTGAGGGATTAGAAATCGTGTCTTGTTTGCTAAATTGCTCCTTGTTGAGAACAACGTATAGGCATGGTGAAGAGTGTCTATACGTTGGTGTCACGCACGACCGTGGGTCGTGTATGGATAACCGTTGTGTGACTATTGTTTCGAATTGTTGAATACTATCCTTGATTTGGTATGATGTGTTGCATGTGGGAGCGGGTGGCACGCCTACCATGAGATATTGTGAATTGAGGGGGGGTGGTACGCCTACCACAAGGTTGCTTCATTTTAGCTATTCCTTTTGGTTATGGTTCTAGCCTTCTTTGTTCGGTATAAAGTCGATGGTTAACTAGACTAGTTCAGTGAAGAGTTCGTGGTAGTCTAAAGGGTCCAGTGTCAAAAACATGGGTAGCGTCTAAGGAGTTCGTAGAGGTTTAAAGGGTCCAGTGTCACATTAGTAGAGTCGTGTCTAGAGTTAATAAAATGATAATTGGGTTGGGAGGTTAATTGTAGAACTTCGACTGTAATTGAGTACTAACATCGATTGGGCTAAATAGGAGTCAAGTTTGGTTTGGTTATAGCTGAATCCCCC